>JAULCB010251085.1:0-10194 GCA_032358575.1 Dendronotus rufus
AAGTAATACTGCTTAAGTCGAGATTTAAAAATGTTAGTACTAGGCGATTCTCTAATTGTCTTCGGCAATAAATTCCAATGATGTTTGATGCCTTGTAAAGGTAATTTTTTGTATTTTCGGGCAATTATTGAGTGACAATCGGTTGCGTCGCATTCTTTTTCTTATTACTAAACCTAGCAGACAAGCATATCGCATATCATTGGTTCGGAAATTGTGTCAGCTATTAAAATTAAAATCGTGTGCATGAATTTCATTCATACAAATGGTTTGCGCATCTTAGCAAACCGCATCATAGCATATACTTTCTTTGTTATATGTCTTTAGCTATGTAGAATTTACGAACACCGATGTTTAAACCTGTGAGACGTGTCTTTTTTAAGGCAATACTCAGCAGGTTCTCTTTTTTGTCTGGGATTCAGAGGTGCTTACCCCCAGCATTCCATTTTTGTTTGCTGATTTCGCGGAATTTAATTATTCTCTGCAGAATCGCGGATTGGAAGCATTTTTGCGGAATGATTCTGCGAAAAACGAAAGGGTAGGCACCTCTGACTGGGGATATCATTCAATAAAACATGAGGAATCGATGGTTACGGGTAATGCATACCTGGATTAGACATGTAATAGTCTCATGTTCATAGAACAGGTTTTATTTCTTGTAATAATAATAATAATAATAATAATAATAACAATAATACTGATAATAATAATAATAATAATCTGACAGAATCCATGAAATTTGGCAACTAGATGTAAAAGCGCTGTAACTGTAAAGCGCCAATGAGCACTCTAAGTCTAAGTGGATATATGGCGCTATATAAATCAATTATTATTATTATTATTAAAAGCAAAAGAAGTGAGTGGTCGGACCAGAATTTTTATTTAAAGTCCTGTTTTCCTGCGATTTGCTTAAAACCAGTAATCCCATACTGCCCTATTACAACACTACACAATACCATTTTTTTTGCTTGCAGGGTTACGCGTGTATCTGGCTCATTGGTAGTTCGTAGCATACTTGCCTGTGGGTTTGACTGTGGGCAATTTTATTTTCACTCTTATTTTTTCTTTGAACATCGACTTTTTTCTGTTGCCAACTATTTCTTCTTTACTCTTTTTGCTCTCATGTATACAACTATGAAGAATCTATGAACACCAATGTTTTTAAACCCACGTGACAGTGTTTTTTTTTGTAAATGTCACTTATCAGGTTTCCTTTTATTGTCTGGGATATAATTCAATACTACATGAGAAATCTATGGTTACAGGTACCTGGAATAGACATAATGCAATAGTCTCACGTTCATAGAACAGGTTTTATTTCTCATAATAATAATAATAATAATAATGATAAGAATACAAATTCCTTCGTCTTCTCGTGTGATGTACCCACCTGGCCAGCGTAGTGGTGAATGATGAAGCCTGTGCTGCAGCCCTGGTAGTGCTTGTTGCTGGACACACCGCCCAGTTTCTGCATGGGGAAACAATACAAGACACAAAGACAATTCAATAAATGGGGAAACAATAGCATGGATAATATCGTGGCTGCTTTCCTGATGGGACAAACTTAATCAGGGACCAGGCAAGGGCTACCGCACTGGACAGGGCAAAGTGGAGAAATCAAAGGGAGGCCTAATGTGCCACCAGGCAGACAGTAGATAGGGGTAATTGTTTTATGGGGGAGAGGGAGGGGGGAGGGACACTGTACTTTGTCCACGAAACTGATACAAATGAAATAGTTCAATAAATGAGTGAATGGAAGCAGCGTATTATTTCATTTTTATACACAAAAAAACATATCTAACACAGCTAATATTCATGTAACCTACCGCAAGTAGTTTTTCGTCTGCCCCATCCGACACGGCATGCAAGGTGGCACACACATCGTCCAGAAGACACATTATGCCGGGCGGGTTCTTCGACTCGATGAGGTCACACACTATCTTGTTATTAAAGTAGTCAATGGGTGTCCACTTGATCCCCTCCTGAACGTATTCCTCCTAAAGGACGTAAAATACAGTAAGCAGGGGTGTAAAAGGCAAATAAAAAAATAATCATATCCCTATGACCATGAAAATAATGTGAAAACAAAAACAAATGGGTTGAAAAGTAAACAAATCTGAAATCAGAGAATATCTGAAAGATTTACACCCCTAACTTAGCAAGAACTCTCGACACAGATTAGTCTAAAAAGAGCACATTGACGACACCACTTTCATCATTAAATGAAGGGAAACAGAAAGACGATACGGTGACGGTGGTTAGTTAAAAGTAAAGGCAGGATCGCCCAGGGGACATCCACCAATCGTTTTGAGACTAATGGAGTCAGTACA
This sequence comes from Dendronotus rufus, assembly GCA_032358575.1. Taxonomy (NCBI): domain Eukaryota; kingdom Metazoa; phylum Mollusca; class Gastropoda; order Nudibranchia; family Dendronotidae; genus Dendronotus; species Dendronotus rufus. The sequence continues at coordinate 2,328 of JAULCB010251085.1, forward strand.
TATGGGAGATAAATGTAGCATTGTAAAGCTTATCAATAACGATATGAATCGTGAATATGCGCAATATTTATAAATGTATACTGTTTTAACAGAACTTTGCATAATTTTTGGAGAGAACGCATGAATATCAGAGATATCTTTTCCTTCCGAGTAATAAATAATAAAATCAATGAAAGAGTATAAGAGGTTGATTTCAACTTTAATTCCAGCTGAGAAAGACAAAACAATAAATAAAATACCTAATTGCATTCGAATTAGAATTCCTACCTGTTCAGCCTTCAGGGTGAGCTCAATGAAGATTTGCTGCAATTTCTCATTGACGTAATTGATACAAAACTGCTCAAAGCCATTGCGTTGAAAAATCTCAAAGCCGTAGATATCAAGGATGCCAACATTGACTTCTTCTTTATCTTTCCTCATGGCTTTGTTAACAGACTGGCCAAGAAATGAAGATTTTAAAAAAAAATTGGGTTCAGTGGGAATACACAAAGCTTTACGTTTAAAATTATTTAAAAACAATTTCAACAGTTTAAAAATACAAAAGACAGATCGAAATGGATATATTAGCTGCAAGCTAAAACTCAAATGTGAGGAATGACAGAAAGCTTCAGACTAGATAGGAGGGAGGTATAACGGCTACCTACCTCGACCAGGAAGTCGAAAAGTCGGGTATACAAAGCTTTGGCCAAGGCATCTCGAGTGAACTCAGCTTGTTCTATGTTGAGCTTCATCTCGATGGTCTCCGTCTTGCCACCCCATTTGCTGTCCATGATACGACCGGTCAGCTTGTCTCTCAATAACTCCATGTCCACACCAAACAGATGGGAAGGGAACTGGAGGTCTGGAGCAAAACACAAAGGAAGAATGGGATGAGTCGAGGATTGATGTAATCGAGTGTTTTTAGTACGAATCACAATACAAGCAGACAAGTTTAGCATCCAAAAGCCGAGATCGATGAAAACTCGAGGTCACAAATGAGTAAGTGAAGATATTTGATAATTTAAAAAAAAAGAAAATAGGCAGTACCACAATTCGAGCTCGCCACGCAGGTCAATCTTTTATGTTGTGTTTGCCTTGTTCTTCTGTTTCTTCTAATAGAACATCGTATCTGTTGGAGACTGCAACTCTATAACTTTCTTGCATCTCAGCTGATGACTTCAGGAGACCAATATCAATCTCTACAGTCCTCTTTTGTGATTTGACTTTTAAAAGTTTAATCCTTAGTTTTGCTATTAGTGGATTATGGTCCGAGTTTATATCTGCTGAGTTTGGCATGTTTTAATAGTATTTCGAAATCTTTTCCTAATGAGTATATAATCAATCTGGTTTCTTGTCAAGTCTCCTTGACTTTTCCATGTGTATAATTGTCCCATTGGTTTTTGGAAGAAGATATTTGCCACAATAAGATCATTTTCTATGCAAAACTGAATAAGTCTTTCTCCACGTTCATTCCCATCTCCTAGTCCATAATGCTGACAATATCGTCTTCTTTGTCTTTCTCTACTTTAGCATTGAAATCTCCCATGATTATCAGAATTTCAGTAGACTTAACATTCTTGATCATTGCCTGAATTTCCTCATAGTATTCCTCACTAGATTACTGCTTTTGAATTCTCAAGTGCCAAACTAAACAAGCATTCACAGAGAAGGTTTATTGACCTACTTCTATTCTAGTCCTTGATTCGACTAAGCTAAGGCCTATAGAATGATGTTTCGATGGTTTTGGTGCTAAACAAATCTAAATATTATTTTTATCTTATAAATTGTCCAATAATATACAAGATAAAGTTGAAAATATTAATAGTTCATTCCGTAAAAGGCCTGTTTAGGATATATAGTGATTTCTTAACTGTTGATGTATGTAAAAAGCTTGTCACATCTTTTATCTTGGATTGGATTATTGTAACTCCTTGCTTGGTGGCGTCACATCAGAAAAAATAACAAAGCTTCAAGCAATTCAAAATAATGCTGCAAAATTAGTGACTAAGCAAAAACGACTTGCTCACTCGAAGCCCATACTTCTCGACCTACACTGACTTCCTGTTAAAGAACGCATACATTTTAAAATTGCACTACTATGTTATAAAAGTATGAAAGGCGAAGCACCTATGTATCTTAGTGAATGTTTAAATGTTTACACACCATCGAGAGCGTTACGATCCAGAATTGATCCTTTAAAGTTAAAGACATATAGTGCGAATTCTAAAACCTTTGGGGAAAGATCTATCAATTGTATAGGACACAAAGTATGGAATTTATTGCCAAAGATAATAAGAGAATCGCCTAGCACTAACATTTCTAAATCTCGACTTAAGCAGTATTACTTTGTTGAAACATACTTTTGATTGATATTGATATATGCCCATTTCTTTTATGTAGCTATGTGGTTAATATTATTATTATATTTTTATTGCCTTTGTGTAGATGCCATTTATAACATTATGTTCATGTAAAGCGCATAGAGCACGACCTGGTCATGAATATGCGCTATCCATAAAAACACTTCCAATAATATAATATGTGTTTGGTTTATAGTTTCTTTCATGTCAGTAATTAATTGTTGCTGTTGAGTATTCTCAGGTGGTGATGCGTAGCATAAGTATATTTATTATCAGCCATCATCAGACTGCTAAACTTTGTCTCCATGCCCACCCACTTCTATTCCTAGCTGTCCGACTATCTGTCTATTTGGCTCCCCCTCCCTCACTCCTTCCTCTCCCTCTCTCTCCATCCCCCTCCTTCTCTACTCTCTCACTCCCTCCTCCTCTCTCTCACTCCTTCCCTCCCCCCTCCCTCTCTTTCTCTCTCACTCCCTCCCACTCCCTATCTCTCTTTCCATCCCCCTCCGTCCCTTTCAAACTTACATTCATCATCGGCCACTCGGGCATAGTTGCCCGATTCCTGGAAGGAGACGTTACCAAGATGGAGGATGCCTGCGACAATTGACAGAATATCGTTGGTGGTGTCGGGGGATATTCCTATCACCTGCATAGCTTGCTGGAGTCGAACAAGAGAAGAAATAATGAGAAATGTTACGTGTACATGTCACCTAATATTGTCATAGATGGTGTCAATGTGCCAAACATATCATTTCAAGTTTAATACAATAACTATTATTTAAGGACGAACTAAAAAAGTGACTTGCACTAAAATTTCGAAACACTTTAAGTTAGACTATACAGTGCTGGGGGAAAACGAGTTGTTAGTTTGAATGAAAAGAAAAGAAACAGAAGTAGAATCCAAAAAGGTTACCAGCAAAATTTAATTGCGAGATAAAACTGAATATAAAATAGAGAAAAGTATCAACTTTTGATGAGTATGCATGACAATACCTAACTAAAACTAAAACAAAATGACAAACCCCCCAAAAAAAATGTTCTGTAAATCACTTTTCAAAAAATTGTCTGAAAATTTTCAACACCGAAAATACGATTCAATGTCAATCAAGCATACACACAAAAATATCCGGTAAAAACTTAAGATGAATTACACAGCACGTTTATTTAAGAGTCTAATCATTCAAACTCCCAGAAAAACAAAAATAAGCTTATGTTAATGCTATATTCAGTTCTAATTGTAAATTAGATCCACGATTCACAAAGGCATTTTGAAATCGATCAATGTAACATCACACACAAAAATTGCTTAGAAAATGGCCGCTACCATGTGAAACCTTAACTGTAAATATGACTTCCTCTTTTGGTATAATTTTCATTTGCAGAATAAATTAGTTTTGCATTCTTCTTCTCCGGCACATTTGCAGATTACAAAAGAACAGTGAAAAATGCAGATTATAGTCGAAACTTTATTCTACAAAAATTGTGTGTTGTGTGGTGTCGACAAAAAGGCATGCAGACATCGTGTATCAAGCCGCGAGATTGGTGTCGCGAGACTCAAACCAGTAATCGACTCTCTGGACAAGCGAGCGACTGGTTGATTAACTCTCTAGCGTGCGAGGCGAGAAGAGAGAGGTGTCAACTAGAACTAGAGCTATAAATAGTATAACATACAGTGGGTTTTGGAGCTGGGCGAGGTATTCTAAAAATAGAGTAGTCTCGGAGCTGCGATGTCGGAGTGAACAAAACTAAAAGATATCTGCGAACGGCGGAGGTAATTGGGAAATCCTAACAAATGATATTATTGACGGAAATCTGACAATAGTCTGAAGATTTACAGGTCTGAATTAATATTAATCTTAAACACCTACCAAAGTGTCCTGGAATTCTTTGGAGTCGTCGATTCCATCCACCTTGTAAGAGGAGCCCGCCTTTGCCAGGTAGTAAAAGTAGTCCGGATTGGTGATGCCCAGGCTCCCTGGTGGAGACACAGGGAGGAATACTCTGTTACTTTGTGCGATTAAAAATCTTTTTAAAGTCTGAGAGTGTTATATATTTATATATATTTGAATGTAAGTTTTCAACATTGTGATGTATTATATGCTCATCATCTACCAAGAACAACTAAGTGGTAGAGCGCTTAGAGCATGGTGAAGATTGTGGATCAGTGCTATATAAATGCTCTCATTTATTCATTCATTTATGTTAAGCAGTACATAGACTACAAGTAAGAGACCTGAGTATCTATGTTAAGAAAAAAATGACAAAATTTGAAGATCAATTTTCAGTGTCACATAAATGCATAAGAAGAAAATCACTTTTCTAAGAAATCAGTGGCCAAAAAAATAACCTAACAATTTCTTTTTAATCATTCAATTTCATGAAACTAAAATTTCTTTCAAAATGGAAATTCAAATTAATAATCCTTACACTTGAGTCATATTGTGGTTCTGATGGCCGTGTGATTAGAGGCGTGGGGTATCTAATCTAGACAGACTGGATTCGAGTCCGTATGGTGACGAAATATGTCTTTTTGTCTTATTTTCTTCCCTAGCTTCGTCTTTCGGCACTGTTCATTTATACTTCCAGCTAATGGAAACACTGCGCATATTGTTGGTTATACACTTTTAAAAGGTATTGCATCACAAAGGCTTTCATGTCCCTCCACCGAAAAGCTTATAAACAGTACTAGAGAAATTACTCTAGTAGTAGTAGTATCGTATGGTTGTTCACATCTCCACTTCTTTCTCGTCAAGCCACTGCAGATATTTCTCCGCAGCCTCGTGGACCATTTTGTAACCCCCTGGTGGTGCTGTAGCGGGGCAGTACAGGATTATGTGGTCTATGTCTTGGGGTGGGGCGCCGCATGTTGAACAGGCTGACGATGTTAGGTAGCCCCAACGATGTAAACTGGCCGCTGTTCTGCCATGTCTGGACCTGATTCTGTTACAGATTGTCCACTGATGTCGGTTGAGTGTTTTAAAGCCCAGAAGAGGAACAATTGTTGGGTCTTCGATTAATTCCCCGCCTCTGGGTCTGTGTTGCATCCACTACTCTCGCCAGGCCTTGTCTAGCTCTAATGGTTTATTGTTTGAGCAATAAAAGGATCTTCTGGACTTAGGACGTGACGTGGATAGCGCAGAAGCAAGTATCTGTTTTAGTGGGGTGTTATTCAATTCTGGGTTTTGGGTACGTTGATGTTGTTTTCTTGATGCTTCTTCATGTCGTAGGTGAGGAGGAGCAATGGCACTCATTATTGAGAGCCATGGTGTAGGGGTGAACTTTAGGGTTCCGGAGATTGATCTCATGGTGTCATTTAGGGCTATATCTATTTTCTTGGCATGAGATGAGTAAGCCCACACGGGAGCGCAGTACTCTGCTACACTGTAGCAAAGTGCGAGAGACGACGTTCTCAGGATTTGTGGTGTAGCACCCCATGAGGTACCGGCTAGTTATTTTATTATTCCATTCCGTTTTCGCAGTTTGTTTGCTGTGTTTTCCAGATGTCGTTTGTACGTTAATGATCTGTCAAGTATGACTCCAATATATTTTGGGTTTGGGTTATACGGAAGGGTCGTACTGGTGGTGTTAACGAGAAGTTGTTGGTTTGCCTCGCGGTTGAGGTGGAAGAGGGAGCTTATGGTTTTTGTTGTGTTCATTTTAAGATACCATTTGTTGAAAAATGATTGTAGATTGATAGTATCCCAGCCGAGTGTTGTTTGGAAATGGTTGATATCTTTTGATTGATATGCAATTGCGATGTCATCAGCGTATACAAATTTGAGGGCGTTGGTCGTGGGTATGTCGCTAATATAGATGTTGAATAGCGTCGGAGCCAAAACAGTCCCTTGTAGGAAACCATTTTTTATTTCTATTTTTCCACTTGTGCTGTAAGTTCTTGTCCCGGACATCTTGATGATGAGTTTCAGGTGATGTCTTTTTGCAGTTGAAGTATTTGGCCAATTTAAACATCAAGCCATCATGCCCAACTGCCAAAAGGCCTAAAATAAACTTGAACTGTGTCGTACACTGCGGATAAGTCAATGAAGACAGCACCTGTTTTAGTCTTTGTTTCAAACCCTGTTTTTATGTGTACAATGTGAGGGCGAGGACTTGTTCTGTTGTATCACGACCATGTCTGAAGCCTGCCTGTTCAGGAGAAATGAAAGGGTCTACATATGGCGTAATTCTTGTTAAGATTATACGTTCGAGGAGCTTGAAAAAACAGCACAAAAGGGAGATTTGCCTGTAGCTACCAAGTTCGCTCTTGTAGCAAAAACCTTACAACTTCTAAATTACTCAACCGATTCCGATGAAATTATCAAAATGTGTCCATAAATGAAGAAGGATTATAAAACTATATTTCCATGAAATTTCGCTTCCTGGGTCAGATTCGTGTCAACATCTACACTAGTCATTTATTGTTATAATGTGGAAAAATCGTTTAAAAACTTGACTTTGGAGAGCCCATCGAGTCAAAACAAAACTAGAAATTGCTTTTGAACAAAGGGAAATAACTGTAATATATAGTACTATATGTATCTCGCACGATAAATGAGCTCCGCCGTCACTCGCAATAATACGTGCACCGCAGTAGTTGAGGAGTAGTGCTACACGCAAAAATGCGTGCACCGCAACGTAAGTGTTAAAGATGCTGAATTGGATTCTAAGTAGACGAGTAGTGATCACGAAGGCAAACCGAGTTCTGTATTCTGTATTCGGTTTCTCCAAAGTATCTCACAAACGAGCAATGCTTATGGAGATATTGTCAAGGTTAAGTGCGGTGAATAATGCTGCCAACTACGTCGCGCAACTACACATTGCACACTAGACCAGATATTGGTAGGAATTTTAACGTAGGAATTTTGCCCAGGCAGCGGCCTTACGGCCTGCTCTTTTCGATTTCCAACTGCCAAGGGTTCATTAATGGGCACAACTTGTACAAAGGACCTCCGATTTTATCGTCCATCTACGATAGGACTAGGTGTTCGATCCCACACTACCTTAGGATCAGGGGAGTGGAAAAATCAGAAGATCCAAAGATCTGAAAAAAATGTGCCTACCGCTGGGATTGAACTTGCGTCCTTTCGGCTCAGAGGCGAACACCAAACCTCTCGACCACCTAGCCTCAGTTGAACAACTAATTAGGAGTGCAAAGAACCATTATACACAAATACAGATCCATGACTGATTATTCTACGTTATTATTTTGTTTGCTTGATTTGTTTGTTCTATCTGATGTATGATAGCCCTTTCGCTTTTCATCTTGTCTAAGATATGGAAATCTAGCATCGGTTCTTTGTCGTGTAGCTAGGTATCTAGATATTCCTTTTACTTTTGCCTTTTTCTTAGATATTCATCAATGATAACATTCTAATGAACATTTCTAAAGCATTTAAGAAACCAAAATAAAGATATGATCCGACAGTAGGCGAGAGAACGTTACGATAGCTATAGTCGGTAACTATAGACGCTTTCTGGGGGGGGGGGGGGGGGGGGGGGGGGGGGGGGGGGGGGGGGGGGGGGGGGGG
>JAULCB010251195.1:0-12482 GCA_032358575.1 Dendronotus rufus
CACAGCAACCAAGAAGAGAAGCGGAAACCATGGACAGCAACACCCTTTTAGTCGCCTCGTACGACACGCAGTAAGCATACGTTGGGACTATTCTTGCATCCTCCGTGGGGAGGAACCCCCGGACCCCACACGGGGGCCTATCTAGCTATGAGGCAAACAAAATTCTGATTTCAGAGGACATCTGCTGAAACATTTACACCCCTGTATTAAGAATGAAAGTGCCTTATGAGTAAATGAATTTGTCAATGCCAAAGATGACCGTGGATTCTATTAGCATCTACCCTCACACACACAACAAAGAAGATTACCGGTAGCCAAATCTGTCAAGACAATTAGAAAAAGAGTTTGAAGATAGCTGCCCTGACCATTAAGGTATCGAGGGCTACCTTTTATCGCAACATTCCCCAAAACATTCTAACATCCTCAATGCATAAACATATTTCATGTTAATACGAAATTTGTATTGGTATAGATTTAAAACTGAATGTTTTGTGAACAGATAATTATGTCCCATTTAAAGGCAGGGACACTCTGTCAGAGATGAGTCTATGTGGCAGGGTTACTCTTGACTGTCTCTACAGGATTGTCAGGACAGTGGAGTCGAGAAGGTCAAAGAAATCATCGATGACCAAGTAAGCGATACCGATTTGGACCAGATGGTCAAGTCGCAGAATTGGGAGGTTTTCAAGGGATCATAAACACAAAAAGACCCGAGCCTTCCTCATTGAAGCAACTGGCAGCATTTAGTGATAGATGTGCCTGCTACTCATTACAAGAGCAAAGTTCCATTCCACTTGCTTTCTACAATGACGACCGCCATTGAGATCAATCGAGCCTATTTTGGTTTGAGGCATGGACAAGGACACTGTGCTGTAGAGAACCTAGAGGGACATTCTGTCGCGCCAAGTAATCATCACAAACGCACGCATGATGTTCCAGCACTGTAAACAGAAGTACACGATTCCTTCTCAAGACCCTACCGAAGGTACGTGCTGTCATAACCAGAGAAGAATTTTCTTATTGATTGGTGACAAGGATTTCAACAGAAATATATCGTCCTCAAAGTTCAAGACGTAGGGCAGCAAATTCACCCAAATAGTGGACGCTTTGTGGGGTAAATTAGTAAGGATGATTAATAAGTACTTCAGCTTTTTATCATCATCACCATCACCGCCATGTACATGATCACCCCATTCTAGAGTTTTGGGAGGTTATTTCCCCCCGGCCAGGATTAGGTCGTCAGCTGTGGCAAGCAAGGATCCTAGGAGAAGGAAACTCTCACTACAAACCAACGGGCAGATGGAGCTCGGCAGCTGTGGAAAGCAAGGATCCTAGGAGAAGGTAACGCTGACTACAAACCAACGGATAGATGGAACTCGGCAGCTGTAAAGCCAGAAACCCACCGTTCGCATTACGTGAAGGAATCGAAGAAGAGCTCATACGTCTCGAGAGCAAAAATATAATTACTAAAGTGAAATTCAGTGATTGGGCGACACCAATCGTCCCAGTTAGCAAAAAAGACGGGTCGATAAGAATATGCGGCGATTACAAAGTCACCGTAAACAGATCAGTTGAAGTCGACAAATTTCCAATCCCACGAACCGAGGAACTCGCAGCAAAACTTGGCGGAGGCAAAAAGTTCACGAAAATCGACTTTGCACACGCCTTCACACAACTGCAACTAGACCGTAGACGACGAATCGAGGAAACTCACAACAAACACTCACAAGGGGCTGTTCTCATACAACCGTTTGTGTTTTGGCATCTCCTCATGTCCGGGAATTTTTCAACGCACAATGGAAGAATTGTTTAGCGACGTGGAAAACAGCGCTATCTACTTCGACGATCTGTTCGTGACAGGTACAACAAGTGACGATGAACATCTTCAAACTCTCGAAAAGATTTTTAAGATTTGGGAGAACAATGCACTGTGCATCAGGCGGGAGAAGTGCGAATTCATGCGTGATGAGATAACCTTCCTTGGTTACAAACTGAACAAACACGGATTGCTTCCCTTACCTGAGAAGATTCGAGCAATCAGAGACTCGCCCAAGCCGAAGAACATAAATGAGCTAAAATCTTTCCTTGGGCTCGTAAATTACTATTAAAAATGTATTGAAAATTTATCTGAAATGCTTTCACCATTGTATAAATTGTTGAGTAGAAATGTCAAATGGTGGTGGGGAAAAGAACAGAATAAGTCTTTTCAAACAGCCGTACAAGCGCTGACGTCAGATAAATTGTTGGTTCATTTTAATTCTTCTACGCCTATTGTTTTGACTTGTGATGCGGGACCTAATGGTATAGGTGCCATTCTATCTCATACTGACAACACGGGTGAAAAACCAATTGCTTATGCCAGCAGATCGCTTAACTCTGCTGAGAGCAACTATTCACAACTTGATAGAGAAGCCCTTTCAGTCATCTTTGGAATGAAGCGATTCCACCAATATATTTATGGTCAAAACATAGTAGTCTATACAGACCATAAGCCACTGTTGCGTCTGCTTGGTGAACACAAATCAATTCCAACACATGCGTCAGCACGCATGCAGCGTTGGGCAGTAATATTGGCAGGTTCTAGTTACACATTAAAGTTCAAACCCGGTGTTCAAAACAATGCCCACGCACTAAGTCGCTTCCACTGAACGAACACGCAAGTGTTTACACGCCACCGGAGGTTGAAGACCTGTTTTGTGTAATCGATAAACTGCACATATCAGTTGATACGATTAGAGAAGAGACCAGAACCGATTCGAACTTACGCTTGGTCATAGGCTACACACAACACGGTTGGCCTGATAATGCAAATGATGCACTAAAGCCTTATAAATCAAGGCAGTTTGAACTTGGCGTTGAAAATGGGTGTTTACTATGGGGAACAAGAGTAGTAATTCCGCAAAGTATTCAAAAACAAGTTTTGGAACTATTGCACGACACGCATGTCGGAATAGCAAAAATGAAATCACTAGCGAGGTCCTGGGTTTGGTGGCCTAGAATTGACGCTAATATAGAACAACTTGTAAAATCTTGCTATAACTGTCCAGCACACGCAAAATCACCACCCAAGGCGCCATTACACCCTTGGGAATGGCCTAACGAGCCTTGGGATCGCATTCACTGCGATTTTGCTGGACTACTTATATGGAAAATGTTTCTAATCATAATGGACGCCCCTTCAAAGTGGATGGAAGTTAAGGTTACGAATAAAATTACCGCATAAGACACTATTATGGAGTTACGCGATGTGTTTTCTGTCACGGGCTTACCAAAAGTTTTGGTTTCGGACAATGGTCCTACATTTACAAGTGGCGAATTTGCCAGGTTTATGGTAGCCAATGACATCACTGTCAGTCCATACAACCCAAGCTCTAATGGCTTGGCTGAGCGAGCCGTGCAAACGTTTAAACACGCAATGGTGAAAATAAGCCATGGTAGTTTGAGGGAAAAGGTGTATCGATTCCTTACTAAATACAGGAACACACCTCACGCAACAACTTGAACTTGAACTTGTTTTCGGAAGGAAAACGAGAACGCATTTGGATTTATTACATCCTCACTTGCAAACACACGTACATGAGCAACAACAACGACAAAAGCGCCATCATGATAAAACGGCAGCTGATCGAGAAATTTGTGTAGACGACAATGTGTTCGTAAGAAATTACGGTCAGAATAAAGATAAATGGGTCCCTGGTGTTGTAGTAGAACAAACTGGCCCTTTGTCTTACAGGGTTGAAACAAACACTAACGGTACCTTACGTAGGCACCAAGATCAGATTCGTGTCACGAACTGTGACACAAATGATGAACCAAAAATGGTTCCCCTTAATAATGACCCCACGCCAATCATAAACGGCGAGGCTGTCGTTGCATCACGGGGTGATAAACATGGGGACAGTGTCACTGACACCGTAGAGCCTGTCACTGCATGCGGCCCTGACTAAGCTAAATCGGAGCTCACTGGAAAGCAGAAGAAAGGACAGACGATTACGCCTACTCCACAAAGCTGTCAGTGACAAAGAGGCCTCCGCAATGAAAGTACCAGACTATTACAACAAACAGACCAGTAGATACAACACCAGAAATCACTACATCAATCGACTCGCAAACCCACTGTGTAGGAAAATTGTGTAGGATTGAACAGTTTCTACCCAAGAACAATCAGGGAATGGAACTCGATTCCCAGCGAAATAATTGACATTAATGACACAGAACACTTTTAAAGAATATATAGATCGTACCAAAGCCAGTTAGATAGTAGAAAGTGAACGCGAAGAGAGAATGTGATTAATGGGATTGATATTGTAACAAATTGCAGGGATGGGCAAATTCTCGGAGAAGAAGACCGCCGCCCGATTTCACGATCAAAGGGTTCTATTGTTAACGAATTTCATTTATTTAATCTATTGCACCCCTTGACACACCAAGGAAATCAACTTGGGCAGTATGGTGTCATCAATTCCAATACCCCGACTTCTCAGTGGCAACCTTTCGACGAATTGGAGACTATTCAAACGAGAGTTTGACAATTTCGACATTGCAAGCAAACTTCACAAGGAGGAAGGTGGAGCAGGGGACAGGGAAAGAGGCGGTGTCAGGGACGAGGTGGAAAGAGGCGGTGTCAGAGACGAGGTGGAGAGAGGCGGTGTCAGAGACGAGGTGGAAAGAGGCAGTGTCAGAGACGAGGTGGAGAGAGGTGAAGAGGTCGAAGGCAGAGCCAAAGAAAAAGATGGACAGGAAAACCGGTGGTAGTGAGGAGAATGGAGTTGGCAGGAAAGATTGAAAGGGGAAGGCAAATGCTTAAGGAAGTAAACAAACTGAACAATACTACTGTACAAATAAAGCAACTAATATCGACCGTTTCTTCCACAGATCGGCAAGCCGAAAAAGGGCGGGGTCACCCGAAGATAACTCGAGTAGCCAAAGACAGAAAGTCGCGGGTGAGTCCACTAAGGACTAAGCAGAAGCAAACTAAGCAAAGGACGGTCTACTGTCAGAATTACCACGGATAAAGAGGGAATATTGTCCAAATACGTATTTACATGAATAATCTAAGTATCACTTATTTTAATGTAGGGGGATTACGAAACAGATCTAAAAGATCCTGCTTATTAAAACATTTTAAACAGGAAAAATGTTTTTAAACAATCTAATTAGTAATCTATTACTTCTCTTGGCAATGGAATTACTATCAGGACAGAAACCCTACACTTAATCTTCCTTTTCTGTTTATTTGAGTAGGGTCTTTAACAGTCGCCGTACCTCCCTTACATGGTATCTTTGATTTTCGATCTGAAGGCGACATAAAAACAAACTAACAGGCTCGCCATGAAGGCGAAGGGCATGGGGTATGGCCTCCCTGTGATCCTTTATAGGTCGAGGATAGATTAGGGAACTAACGCTAACCTACGCTATTACATGTGAAGTGCTAAACAAACTATGTGCACAAAGTGATAACAAAATATACAGAATAACAACAGATATGATTACCATTATCTATAACTACTAAATTGTTGAACTAACATGGCGGTATGGGTTTTGAGGCCTGGGAAGAAAGAAAAAAAAGGAAGAAAAAAGGAAAATAGGGATAGTGTCTATGTAGCAACGTTACTATCATGCGTTGGCCCAGAAGCAATGACATCTACGACGGCTTTGCATTTCAAGACACAGACGAAAAGAAGATTGCAAAGATCCTCGAAGCATTTGAAAAATATTGTATGGGAGAAAGAAATGAATCTTACGAACGTTTTATATTCAATAGCAGAGACCCAACAGGAAGAAGAAAGCATAGACATATTGAAATATAGCAGAACGGAGAAAATTAGCAAAAAGCTGCAACTATGAAAACTTGGGAGGAGAGCCTCATCCGTGACCGAATAATCATGGGAGCAAGACGCGACCTCCCGAGAAGAAGACTTCTACAAGAGGCAAAGCTGACACTGTGTAGAGCTATGGACACAGCCCGGTCATTTGAGACGTCAAAGAGACAAATGTCCGCAATGCACAGTGATAGACCATCGCAACATCACGATGTCAATGTAAGTAATATTTCATTCTTGCTCAGTGCCTGCCAGCAAATTATGATAAATCTTTTCCTTTGTTAGTTTCTTGCATTGGACTATAGGAATCCATTTCTCTCATGGATTGATGTTTAAGAAATAGAAACGTTGACTTTGTAATTTGTCATGTAACGATTGCCACTTTGTCCAGTAATGTTTGACATTAATATGTAATAAGTAGGGAAGTAATCATTTATTATTGTTCAGAGCTTGTCAGCAAACGGTAAACCTCCTTTGTTATTTCCTTTCATTAAACTTGGTATCAGTTTAATTGTATCATTAACTAATGTTTTTAGAAACATTTGACTCCTATTCTGTCGTGTAATGATTATCACTTTATCCAGTAATGATTGTCACCCTTTTTTAATAACTTTTTACTATTGTATCATCATAGCGAAATCGTTGTGTATTGCGACTTCTGCATCTCAGTAAATAAGAGTGTTTTCAAAACAAAGATTTGCTTAAATTTTTTTAAGACAACTTTTGTCACTCGTTACATTATGTCAATTGTTATCCTGACAAAATATTATGTTCGTTTTTTTATTCTTTCTCCCTCGGATCTTCCTGTTCTGACATTATCTCAATCCAAAAGTACAGCATTAGTACTTTTATGCTAAAGCATTTATTTACTTAATTTGTTAAGTTTAGTTCATTTTGAACACGATATACTTTGTCAGGATAACAGTGCCACCAGGATAACAGTTGACATTTTTCATAGGTTATACTAGGCAAAGTAGTTAATTCCCAGATTTTTGCAAGCAAACTATCTTGACCATGGTTTCACAAGAAAATAGAGCCAATTTGAGTTCCAAAAGTGAAAAAAGAATGGCCAAATGCATATTTTTTAAACGATGTATATTGCCTTATTCAACCAACCCCCTTTTGAGACATACCCACATATGGCTTTTCTCCAGTAGTAATATCTTTGGATGTCATTTATAATAATTAAATTGTGCACAGTAGGCTGATCACCTGCTTGCCGTAGTTCCTGATCCATAGTATTTCCCAACTTTTTTGGGGGCATCTACCACATTCACCATTTAAAGACTTAGCATGGAGCTGGGTGCCGACATTGCGAAAGAGGTACAAGGTATTGGATAACAAATCAAACAAAATATTAAATTGTATGCGTTCTTTTCTGGGTCTTGGCAAACACACCCAGACCTGCGCTGTCTGCCTCAGAGGGTTTGATCTCCAGACCTTCAGGCAGAGTCAGGTACCAGGTAGCAATAGCTGGGATCCTCTTTTTTCTAAAATCTTGTGAAATCTGATTGGAAAGAGGAAGGAAAACGATACTAATCACAAACCCAGGATTATTATATCCAAGCTGACTTTCATTACACACGAGTGAGGTACTCCTATTGCCTATGCCGCCATGTTGCTGCACTTCTTTGCAGTTGATGCAGGGGACAGTTCTTGTCAGTTCTCATTAGCCCGCAGTGTGGGTTCTCTCATTTTTACATCTAAATTATGAGAGGCAACACTAAGTAGGCAACATACAAATTTGCTTGGTTAGCTGAGTATTGCGTCCAGTGCATTGCTCATAGTGCCATTCAAGGATGGACACAGTGGGCTGATCACCTGCTTGTAGTTCCTGATCCTGATAGAATTTCCCAGCTCTTGCGTTATGTCAAAGCTGGGTGCCGACACTGCGAAAGTGGTACAAGGTATTAGATAACGAAACAAAACAATTCTCAATTGAACACAAAATTACAATATGAGCCATTTTGAACAATAAAGGCAAATTTCTCTATATTTTAAAATCTCTCAAAGTTATTGATTTAACGCTGTTTTCAACACAAATTACGTCATAGTACAGGCAGTAACGCTTGTCTTATAGAGTCCGGCTACTTTTTAAATCTATAGTATAAGGCTGACAAGAAAACCAAGGTGTGCTGCCTACAAACCGCGGATGGTCTGACCATGAGAAGAGGTGACTTGCAATAACGGAATAATGTGTTAAAGCATTAAATCATACCAAGTGAATATTTATAGTAGTGTAAAGCGTCGGCAGCCTAGTGGTCAGCGTATCTGCCTGGAGATCGAAGGGTTGAGGGTTCGAGCCCCGACCTGGCCCGACGTTGAGTCCTTGGGAAAGACTTTACACGATTTTTCTCATCCCATCGGAGACGGATGTAAAGTTCGGAGGTCCCCTGGCGTTGTCTTTGTTCGAAAAGTTGTATACGCGCCTAACATGCCGTGTTTTCGTCTGATGTGTTACATGTTTCGCCGGGGGTAAATGTAAATGTGCTATTGTGAAGCGATTAGAGCATGCTGATGGCCGTGGATAAGCGCTCTATTATTATATGCTCCCATCTATTTATTATTTTAAAACACCGGTACCTGTAGACGGTTTCCGAAATCGGACGTCAGAGTTGATAAGATGTAATATTATGTTGGACAAATAAAAGCGGAGTTGAAAGAAAAGAGACAGAAGTAGAACCCACCAGGGACACCCTGCTCCTCCCATGTAAGACTTACTTCTGTGTCTTCCACAACAAGCAGAGGGCCATGGACAGGACAGTCACGGGGGGTCTCTAAACCGCATTCTGCACAATCTGAGTAGGTTTGGAAGGAAATAGTTATTTATTTATAGGGATACATTTAGAATACGAAAAGTAAGAACGGACATTATGCATGAAAGAGAGCCAAACTATTGACACGACGTCTATTTTGTTTAGACACAGACCCACAGACACACAGACCCACAGACCCAAAGACACACAGACCCGCTCAAACAAACACGCCCAGTTATTGTATCACCATTAAACGAATATACATGGCCCAAGGAATTGGGAGTTATATCTCCGATCGGAACAAATAAGTATGCCCAAGACATGCTATTATACAGGATACCGATGGAGCATGGAACCTATTCTAAAGAAGTCAATCGTCGCAATATGACCATTACCATCACTGGAATCACTGCACAATACTACCGACCTTCGTAAAAACACTTGTTTTAGTCTCGGTCAAGTTTTGAACCCACGCTTATTTGATTCATAGACAGAACACTTACCACTGAGATACTACTACATGCAATGCCCCAGAATGAATAACATTCAAAAGTGATAGCACGTATTATAGAGAGTGTCTAAGCTCTAAGCATTTCGTTTACAATGCCACATTCATCCAAAAGCATTTAATGCTACAAATACATGCTGCACGTTGTTAGGTGCATACTATTTTTGGACGTCAAGAACCCTGCCTGGAATCAAGAACCCTGCCTGGAATCAAGAACCCTGCCTGGAATCAAGAACCCTGCCTGGAATCAAGAACCCTGCCTGGAATCAAAAGCTCCTATCTGATTGTTTTGCTTTGTTATCCAATGCCTTATATCGCATTAGATGTGTCGGCACCCAGCTCCACGCCAAGTCTTGAATGGTGATTGAGGCAGATGCCCACAGAGCCGGGAAATATTATGGATCAGGAGCTACGGCAAGCAGGTGATCAGCCCACTGTGCCCGTCCTTGAATGGCGCTATGAGGAATTCACTGGGCGCATTACTCTGCTGCTAACCAAACAAATTATTATGTCGCCTTTAGATGTGAAAATGAGATCAAAATCTAAACCCGAGATCTTTCGATTTCAAGTTAACTCAAAACCAATATATACCTGTAATAACCGTCACGGTACGCCACCATCACAACGACAAGGATGTCTTTAAGATAATTCCAGGTGTGCATACATAAGAGAGAGTCATCCGCATCTGGAAAGACCGGTGTCATGTGTACCTCCCCATCCGTTGGTTTCTGGCCGGATACAGGTCTCATCTACAGGCTCTTCTTTGACCTCATTACACTGAAGTAACAAAAGTACAGACAGATGACAAAAGGTTTTTTAAGAACCCGACAACCTGCTAGCATTCTATGGCAGTCTGAGGTGGGGGTTTGGGTGGTAGATATATCTCATACCGTCCATAGAAGATAAACTTTAGAATAAAAATATAGAATAGGTGCTTAATCATTACAAAATGTTACATGAAAATACTCAACACTAATCCTCCACTCTCGACTCTCATCAATGTCACCAACCCCTGTTGTTCCACCAGAGCAAATGTTTGATTATTGCCGCTCTATTTCCTTCTTTTTTAAATCTTTTTATGAAAGCTACAAAACTAAAAATGAATTCTAGTAGAACTGTCACTGTGACTAAAACTGAATCATACAAAACCGTAGCACAATCGCATTAATTCAATAACTATATAATTAATAATCACAAGGATACCATCTTTCAGCTTTTCAGAGTATTCTTATTTCAGGCGATTCTTACACTTTCTCTTTGTCTCGACAGGATACGCCTGAGAATCTGAGAACCAGATTTTCTGATCTTGGGAAGAGTTTTGAAACTCTGGGGTCCATTGGAATGCTTGCAGCAGACCGGCTACTTCCTGGAACGGGCTGGATTGACATGACGGGAACGCAGAAGAAGAATGTAAGAAGGGTTTTAGGTTCTGAAAATCTTGAAATAAAGCGATATATGATTGTTTTCTACAGCCTGGAGAATGATAACTAACCGTTAAAAGTAAATAGTGTACTGGCCGATGACTAAACTAAACGCTCTCATTTTTAAGGGAATGTGCGGCAGGGCAATAATAGTTGTTATGAAAAATATATCGAATTGTTTTTTGACAGATCCTTAAGGAAAAATATATGAGGAATTTATTTTTAGTGGTCTCAAAGCATAAAAAAGGGTGAAAATGTGTACAAAACGGCTTTGAAGTAGGTGGGGATGCGTCAAATTCTAAAGAAAAACGTACATTTGTCTAACTTTGACCCAGTGGTTTTTTTTGCGTTTTTCTCAATTATACAATTTATTAGGGGTATGCATTTTTTGGGATACTCTTACTTAAATGTTCATTCTGAAATTTGGCAAGGGTGTTGTCAATAAGTGTGTCCACTACGTGTTAGCTTGGTTTTAAGATTCTATTTTTTAAGAGGTGGTGGTCATTTATAACTATCATTGAAAACGATTTGGCAAATTTTCCTTGCCGAAAACAGGACATGGGATGAAGGAATGCATATATTTCAAAAACTGTTTGGGTTATTCCAAAGATCTTCGGTGACATAGTAGACTGTGACAGCACATGTACTCTGTACACATTTAATACCGTTATGTTTAATATTATTTACACTATGGCTGCCACAAAATATTAAAAAAATCAGTGTAATGTGTCCTCAAATGATACTGGTTGCATCAAATGTCCTCTTATTGGTGAAAACTTACCACCGAATGGAAACAAAAACTAATGGCTTTTCAGTGCACTTGGATAGCAACATTTTCTGAAATCTACCAAATTGGCTGACTATTTACAGGCTCGAATCATGGATCATCATTGGCATCATATTAACCTACTATCTAAGATAGACATAACGGCGACGGCGATGATGATGATGACGAAAGTAGCAGTAGCAGTGATGAAAGGTAGTTGTAAAAGTCGTAGTAGTTGAAGTAAACGTACCAGTGTATTATTAGTGTGTTCATAAATTCGTACATCAATAATAAAAGTCTGTTAGAATGTTATGAAACTTTGAAGATCGTGTCATCATTGACATTGAAATAACCCTACGCCACACAACAAAATCAAGAAAATTGAAATATTTTGGCCATGTAAAAAGACCAACTCCATAGCTAAAGATATCCTGGAGGGAAAAGTCGAAGGAAAGATCGAGAGGCAGACCACCAAGAGCCTGGATGGATGATGCGAGGAGCTGGACCGGACTCCCTGCGGCTAATAAATGCAGCCAGAAAGCAAGTCGACCTCCATGAGACGGCACAGGAAGAAGATAGTTTTTAGATAGTAAGGATGGTAGTGATAGTAGGTATAGTCAGTACCAAACTTCATGATCGGAAAAAGCAGTGGTTTTCTATTAAAAAAAAAAAAAAAAAGTTTCTTATTTTAAAAAGTTATTGCTCGTTTCCCAACTCTTGTATTATTTACTCAGTCATGCCACGGTACTTCTTAAAAGTCAGATCTTACATCAAAGTCTAATAGCCCCACCCAGGAAACAATAGCTTGTATTAGTCCGGAGTGCTCCGTCAGTTACAACAGGTTTATATATGTAATATCTAATACTATAAGTATGTAAAGCGCTTTGAGCCTATTCCATATCGGATGAAGCCCTATATATAAGTAGGTACATTATTTTAACAGACGAACCCTGCCCAAATTATGAAACTATACCCTCATGTCTCATTCAGTCACAGCAGGTAACCTGCCCCAAAAAAATAAAATTCACATGTCACAACAGGCGACCCGTAGACCCCTCCCTCTCTATCTATCTATCGATCTCTGCCTCCCTCCCTCTCTCTATATATCTCTGCCTCCCTCCCTCTCCCTATATATATCTGCCTCCCTCCCTCTCTCTCTCTCGAAGGCCCAGTCAGTCACAACAGGCGACCCGTAGACCCCTCCCTCTC
>JAULCB010251306.1:0-12478 GCA_032358575.1 Dendronotus rufus
CTGCAACCCTAACCATAGTCTGCAACCCTAACCATAGTCTGCAACCCTAACCATAGTCTGCAACCCTAACCATAGTCTGCAACCCTAACCATAGTCTGCAACCCTAACCATAGTCGTCTTATTTCAAATGCTGCTAGAAATGAGATGTGTCATAAATACAAAGTTCAGTCCTTTTGAAGTAACTCAATCTGTCAAAATTTATTGACATTTTTTAGCGACTGTAAAAATTCATAGATCATGCATAATAGAACATTTTTCATAGAGATTAATTTTTGTTATCTCTCTACAGTCGTCCTGGCTTGTATTTCTTCAAGACGGAAAGTGCTGAGCTTGGAAGGACCCATTTGTGTGTTGTATGCGTGAGAGAAGCTGCCAGGTATGATCTTGTAGATATTTTACTGTATTGTCTATTATATGTAAGAATATATTATAAAACAACCGTAGAATAATTGACCAAACTTCATGTTTTTCCAATCATCATTAAATCGCAAATTCAGTAATTTGGATCAAGACTCATAGAGTGACTTCATAGTATCTGAAGAAATTTTATCATTTAACTTTTCCATCAGATTAATTATTAAGAGAGATTAAGACAGTTTTTACAGTGAGAATATAAACATTTATCTAATTGAAAACCGTCCTTTTACCATCACGAAGACGATAGTAATTAATTCTGAATAATATTCATAAATTTGTATTATAATGGTATTGTGAAGCACTTAGAATAATACGGCGAAGACAGTGGAGGAATGCTGTATGGAAGCTATTACGTATACATCATTATTAGGGACATATTCTTTTATACTTATATACAACTTCTTTTCCAGAGAACACAAGATTGAAATTCTTGACCGCACATTTTCTCCCATGATTCTTCTCATTGAAGAAGGAGATAGAGTTTGGTGGACTTGGGACAGGAACAAGGTACGTATGACCTGAAAAGTAGAGTCAAGAAAATGTACTTGTTTTTAGACAGAATAGAATAGTTTTAGTTTGACTGACTGAAATGCTTCACCTTGATAAATTATTATACTCATGATGGTAAGAATTTTTTAAATGGTAACAGGAGCTGTCATATCAAAACTTGTACAAGGATCTAAATACAATTTGAATGAAAGCATGAATAAATACAAAAATTCTTTTTGATCAATGTTTCATTGTTTTAAAAAGGAGAGGGGGGAAATGAAATGAGCTAGAATCGACAGATGTCTGGTTCTAACTTATACTGAAATTGAATGTAAGTACAAGAAATAAATGTAAGCTGGTGATTTGCTGTGAAGCAGATTAGGGGGAGTTAGATATAAATGAATTTGTTGTTAAATGTTCTATGCGATACTTGTTTTCTGTTCTCTGACTTTATTCCCTTTTTCCTTTCTCCCACAGTGTAAAAAGCTCCATCACGTGTATGAAATTGAACCCCCTGGATTGGAGCATAAAGAGGATTCCCCATATGAAGTGAGAAAATGTCAAGAATGTATTCAGATTCTAGAATTTGTAATGTCGTCTTATCCATATTATGCAAATTATGTATTCCTTTTAACCACTAAAACAGTTTACATTTTGAATTTATCTCATGCAATAGAAATTTGAGAATGTTTGTAAGTACAGGAGCACGTAAGAATTTGTAAATCTCCACCAGATGAATAGAAAAAGATGAACAAAATATGTTTTCTTTATTATAAAGTTGAATATCTGAATGCTCTTAATTGTTTCTTTAATTGTATTCTTTCCTCTTTCAGCTCAAAACTGGAGGATTCAAGTGGCATAGCAATCCAAGGTATGTGTGAAAGATCCTGTTGTCGGTCAAAGCAGATATAGTTCATTGATTTACTTAGCTTGGAAAGTTATATAATTAATGGCAGAGTAAACATAATTTTGGACTAGAGATAAAACTTTGATTCAAATGTTTGATGTAGATGGACACTAGGATAAATAAAATTCTTGTGTTTTTTTCTTGCTTTTTGTTTCATCACACATTTTTGACAATGACTATTGTCAACAATTTCAATTAGCGAAAATGATCATTTGAGTATGGGTAAGTAGGGTAAGTAGAACGAGCAATTATTTTGCAAGAGTCTTTTCAGTGACATCTGTATTTCAATTGCGTTTTCTTTTCTTCTCCTTTTCAGCAAACAAGGCCTGATGAGTCATATGTTTACCAAGGCCGGCATCTACTACTATTCAGATCAAAACTACGATGAAGCTGCGGAGTACATTGGCACCATCATCGTCAAGCCCAAGCCTAAAGAACACATCATTGACCTCAAAGGAAAAGGCTTCAATCCAGGTGAGTAGTTCATTCCACAAATATCATGTAAAATCACGTATAGATGACTTTCATTTGATCAGTATCACTACTGTACTAAGTTTCCAATTACCAGTTTTCCTTTGTTTTCTTTAAAAAGAGCAATAAGGTAAAAAGGATAGTTGTTGATTGCTTATTACATTTTATCAAATCCGTATCTTAGAAAAGTACAATGATCAAAATCTCACAGTATAATTTAGCTTAAATATCAAATATATATGTTGTCTTCTTTAGTTTCATAGAATCATTTCTTTTAATACAGGCTATTTGATCTTAGTGTAGGGACTCAACCCTAGCTCAGTTAAATCTAATACCTTAACATGTTTGTTAATGTTAATTCCATACATTCTTCTTATCTATTTAAAAAAAAATTCCTCCAAATGTATTATTGTCTTCCCCAGATGTTTTGTACGCCCAAACTGGAGACAGGATTTGGTGGGCCTGGAACGGAGATGCCGTTTACTCAGTCAAGGAAACTCTTCTCATTTTGGAGGAGGAGAAAATTCTCAATCCTTCGGCAAAGAAAACAGAAATTGATGATGAAAGTAGGTTCATTTCATGCTCTAAGAAAATATCAGCATGACTTTGTGCACTCTTATTAATTAAACATAAACCAGGTACAAAAGTTTAACGAGAAAGGAAGAGAAAGAGATTAGAAAATATAGTACCAAATGATTCAACTCTGTGATTGTCTCTCATTTTTTCTTTATCTTCATTCTTTTGATTTCTTTTATTTGTCCATGTTTTGTGAAAAGCTGTTAAATGTGTTAAAGAGTGAATGCTCATTATATAAATCTTTTAACGAGGTGTGTATATTCTTTCTTTAATGTCATACAAACCTCTGATGCATAAATTTAATGGAGAGCTTTCAAAACAAATGACTGAATTTCACACTACATGTCATCATTAAATTTCTCTCTTTCTTTCAGATCTGCTTCAAAGCATGGATGAGGAGGCCATGGGTATCATGACGAAATCAGGCCTAGCATCCGTCACATTTGCAACCATTGGTCTCTACACGTACAAGATCTCTGATGTTGGGGACCAGTTCAACGCCTGCACCATTATTGTCAATCCAGGCTCAAAGGTGATTTCTATGTTATTGGTATACTCAATATGATATAACGAAGATGGTATGAAAAAGAATAAGAAAAGCGCTATATAAATGTTTATTTTTATCATTATAAATAGATCAGAAAAGGAAAAGCTTGTTATTAGAAGTCTATGATCATAAAATATGTGGTATTTCAACACACTATGCAAATCATTTCCTTTCATCTCTTCATACTTTTACTTTTAAACCGTTTCAGAATCACACAATCCATCTTACTGACACTGGATTCGAACCCAAGGTGATCACAATCCGTCCCAACGATCGGGTGTGGTGGGTGTGGCAGAGTGGCAAGAAGCAACACAATATCATCCAGGTAAGGAAATAGAGGGGGGATTTAATAATTAATAATGATAATAGTAATGGTTAGTATTTATAGAGGTCGTTTCCACGTTAGTGCTCGATGTGCTTTTCAAGCCTTTCTGATTACAATGCATTGTCGTCATATCATCAAAGGTAGATTTCCTGGTTTTAGGTAGGAGTTGAATCTCATTATCTACAAGCACGTCGGTTGGTAGATTTAGAATTATAATCTATACAAAGTTTTCTTTAAAAATTCTAAGAAATGAAGGACAAGAACCATATGTTTTTTTATTATCTTGTTGAACCTGTTGATTTAATATTACTGTACACAAAACAATTGTTTAAATCTCAGGTCTCTCACCAAGGAGCCCATATCAAAGACGGATTCTGCAGCGGTCTTCCTAGGGACAGCCCTTCAGCGTTTTATCACCAGTTTAGATCTCCCGGTGTTTTCTACTTCATCAGGTAATGATAATAATTGTACATTTCTGTAGTACATGCTATGCTCAGTAGCATTTTTTTCTCTCCCCTTTCCTCAGTAAGAATGTCAATTTTTCATTGAGATGCTCAGTACGAATCTGGGAAACAATAAGATTCATTTGGGGAAGGGTGCTGTAAATTATGTAGAAAGTTAGTCACTACTTATTGATGTTTTGAAACTATCCTTGTAATATTATGTAGACCTAACCTTGAACCTCTATTTATTTTCTACTTCTCATTTAAGGACCAATTTTCATTATTCCATAATCCTCTTTGCTCATATGATTATGCATCCGACTGTGTAAGGAACAACATTAAGGATGTCCTTAATTTCTGTTTTCAGTAACAGCCTTCCAAAGATCTTTGGAGCAGTGGTGGTGGCAACACAACCTCAGGTTGGTGATGACTTCGTGTTTTTCTTTATTTTTCTTTAGTATCAATCATCATCATCATCATCATATCTTATCGCGCCAATGCTGCATCCAACTTCCGTGTTGCAAGCTCTCAAGTCTGAGTCGGTGCATGTGGGTCCAAGTTCACAATTGTTGAGAATATGTTCCATGGTCTGCTCTGGCGCTCCACACGCGCACTGACTTGTTTGGGCCAGTCCCCACTTTAGTAAATTGTTTCCTGTCTTGCCCACTTTTTTGGCTCTTGCGCGGTTCAGGGTCACCCATTAATACGGATATAAGATGCAGTATGAAACATTGTATACAGAAGAACACCGATATAATGAACAGGCTCAGGAATCACAATTAGTTCTATATATCAGTAGTTCTTTATAACCAAATTTATCAAGCAGAAAACAAAACTATTGGGACAAAGAAATGTTTTCTTTACTGATCTCGTCATTTCGTTTCCAGCAATTCTCTATAGGCATGGTCCATTGCACTTTATCCCATTTATAGTTATAGTCAACCTTGCAGCACGTAAACACATATATAAGACAAATAAGATAAACTTTGTTTGATCCACAAAAGGAAATTTATCATGTGCAACATGAGCAATGCTTTCCTGAAAGAAAATAATATACATATATGACCAAATGAACATGATGCTATACAACAACAACGGACTACAACTTGAGCCAGAAATTTCTAACGGCATATCACATAAAATTCCCTATTAATGGACAATTAATATTGTATTATATTCTATTCTATCATCAGGTCCATGAGATAACGGTTGGAAGTGAAATAAAACCAGACCCCATCATTGTCCAACTCCACGACATTGTGTGCTGGGTGTTCAAGCAGTCCATCAGCCAGGGAGTCTCTGTGGTGGCGACAGTTGACCAGATCCTTGATGCCAGTTTCGTAAATTTACCCGTCAGTGCCAGGTACATACTTCGATCAGATTTTATTTTATTATATTTTCTGATTATCATGATTATTGTTTTCATATCATAGAAATTATAGTACATTGTTATCAGAGTATAGTTTTCAAAAGCTTTTAGGACTTCATCTTTTGGAAAAAGAAAAAAGATTATAAAACTTAAAAAGCCATGTTTGAACTACGTGAGGTCGTGTGTGCGTATGTTAATGCAGGTATATGAAAACATATCCCTGTAATATGGAAATTTGTAACCAAATGAAAAGTTTCCTTAATAGAAAATGAAGAATTATCCCTATTATCATTATAACTGTTATCCTTATTATCTCATAATGAGTATTTTCATGAACTAAATCCCTCCACTTGTTCCCTCCAGGCGTTGTATTGGTAAGGCTGTCACCCAGCTCGGCATTGCTCATTTTCACAGCAAGTCATTCCAGAAGCAACTCAAACAGAAAAGCGTAAGTCGAAGATAGAAAAGAAAATGAGGCATCCATACTCATAATGAGTTGGAACACAGGTTCTTTGTCTTGGGAATATTCTGTGAAATTTCTAATAAAATATATGAAATAGAAAAAATGAAATGGTAGTAGTAGACTAGGGTCTATTTATATTGCCCATATTTGCTGTCTTCATCGCACCGTGCTCTTCACAATAACACATTTATTTGTCTCTGACATCGTTTGATAATTGTTTTTTTCTCATAAGTATTGAATTTACACTAAAAGTTACATTTCTCTGATTATATCTTGCTCTTGTACGCGTGCTTTATCAGCAGCTCTAATGATGATTTGGCTTATACTTTTAATCAAATTGAATATCATGATTGTTTTGTATTGGGAGATATTTTTGTATCATTCCACTCTCCCTCTTGCAGTCTGACGAGACCCGGTTGAGCAGTGTCTTGTGTGACGAGAGATGCGACTACGCCATCATCCGGGCAGACAAGAAAGGATTCCATCCAATGGAGATATTCTTGCAAAAGGTGATTCAATCGTAACCTTTTTGATGAAGATGATGATGATGATGATGATGATGATGATGATGATGATGATGATGATGATGATACAGAGGAGGAGGTTATTTATTCTTAAGACTTTACTTATAATTATGCTCGCAATCTTCTTGCATATCAAACTTTCTTCACATTTCTTCAACACAGGGACACAGCGTAATGTGGACATGGAAAGGATCGGACGAAAACCACAATATCATTCACGTAACAGATCCTGACAGCAATGTAAGTTTTCTATTGTAATTATTTAAAACCAGATACACTGTTCTAGTTATCTTATTCAGATTCAGTTACAAGCCATAACCAGCATAGAGTACTTAGTATATGTTACGTGGTTAGTAGGATGTGGTCTGGGGATGGTTTAACTTTGGATTTATTCTATTTTTTAACTCAAGCTATTTTTTCTTGTATGACCCAACCGAAGAGTTTCCTAAAATGTGTTTATGTACTTTCTTCAAACAAATAAATGATCAAATTATGTTTCAAACAATTTTTTTTAATGATCTGTGTGATTCAAATGGGATTTGATTTTTCATTTTCAAAATGCATATGTAGAAAGTCTGATTTGATTTTGACATAAAACCACTTTGTATATGACAATCTCCATCTGAAATAAAATATTTTTGTTTTTGATTGGCGGTTATATTTTGTTTATAAATTTCATTATTTTCTTTATATAAATTTTAAATGATTATAATGACAAACCTTTAGAATTTTAAGCAATTTATTCATCATATCTTTCCTAGACTCCTTTGAACGTCATCGAGGGACCTAAATCATTCAATAGCGGCAAGCCTATTCCAAACAACAGCTTCCTGTATACGTTTGACGAGGAAGGAGATTACGCTGTCGTCTCACAAGGAGCCCCCGGTTACTCCTGTGTTGTGCACATTCTGGATGTCGGTATGGAGCAGAAAAACACTCTAGAATAAGATAAGATAAGATAAGATAATCTTTATTTGTCCTTAAAAAGGCACATTGTTATGGCGAAAGCAGCAGACAATAAATAACATAAATAATAATCATAATAGGCAATAGGTTGGGGGAGCAGGCAATGGAATATTCAGGAATATTAAAGAAATATTTAATAGCTCCATTGCTCTCTAATGATAAGAATAATCATTACTGCTTATGAAGGAGAAGATTTCTATTAGATGCTCTAAAGCTAAGCAAGTAGTCATTACATTTGACAAATTTTAGAGACGAAAAAGAAAATGTGTTTCACTATAACTATAAATGTTGGTAAATGTATCGGCACATTATTTGTTTGAATGATTATCTTTTAAAAAGATTATATTTTTCTTTCCTTTGAAAATCTTCAGCTCCCCAAACGTCAGAGCCCTATATCGTGTCTGATAAGAAGGAAGGTACAGTGGAGAGATATCAAAGGATCGACCTGGCTACAAAGACAGAGGGCGCTGACATCTATTACACGACAGACGGATCTTTGCCACAACTTCACAGGGATGCGACGAAAGTAAGTTTGACATGTTGTTTTGTTCACAAAAATTTACTGATAATAACAATGGTGAGGATGGTGATGGCAATGACAACGATTAATATGGAAATATGATGTCAACAAAAAGAATTAATCAAAAACTGATAATGATTGTAATGAATAGAAAAACACACCAAATAAAAGTAATTCTAACAAAACTCACTTGATGATTAAAATAGTGTGAAATTCTTTGCCCTAAAATGAATTTTAAAAGTCTTATTAAGACAATCTTAGAGTGATGGAGATGCATTTACAGCTTAGTAGATAATAAGTGTTATAAGATTTGATTATCATTAGTTTTATCAATATCATTGCCGATTTGTATTCCATTTAATTCACAGTGCTTTGATTTCTTATTTTTCCCCAGCATTACCACGCAGACAAAGGTGTCCGCCTCAAGGAATCTGGCCTTTGTTTCATCCGAGCAATTGCTGTCAAATCAGAGCAGCTTCACAGCCATTGCTTCACCTCTAGGTCTGTCTATGCATTTTGTTTTTGTGATACCACTTTACGTTACCTTGGCGATTCTTAATCATCCATTTATAAATTATAGTAAAGTTAATATTGTGAAAGAATTTCCAATGTTACCTGTTTTGTGAAAATAAGAGAATGGCCTTAGTTAGTTTTTTTCCTCATATTTATGTGTGTATGTGTAAACAAATGACAAAATAAAGCGAGAGACTAATGTTTGTAAGAATCACGAAGGGAGAAATATGGAGGAAGGTGTTTGACCAAAGCTGTGATAGGTTTAATATCTATCCTACTTATTTGATAAGGATTGATGAAATATACCCAATTGTTACTATTTGAACCCACTCCCCTCCTCTCCCTTCCCAAAAAACAACAAACAAATAAGAAGAACAAAACAGAACACAAAAAATACCACCCCTGCCCTTTGGAATTAGAATTTAAATCAATCCTTTGAACACTTAAACACTTATTGGTTTGTCCACTTGTTAGAAAGAGGTGAGAGAAAAATCGAAACGTTGCAAGATAATAATAATATGAATGGTTTCAATCCACAGACGCTTCTGGGTTCTGTCAGAGGGAGGCAACCAGGTGTCTTTGGATGAAAATTCAAACTCTCAGGAGCTGGAGGCCAAATCAGTGAGTGAACTAGTGAACCAATCTGGAAATAGAACCCAACTTTTATCCAAAATGCTTTGTCAGTGGATTAGATTCATTATCAGATCCTAGTTGTAATGGGCATCAAAGTAATGAAGGACCGACCTTATAGATGTTGTTGTATGTTATGTAAACAATGACAATGATTATCGTATTGGTAATAATTGGTTTGTTATGATGGCCTGCCAGGGGATAAATTGAACATTGTAAAGGGCTTAGAGCATAGTGATGAGCATGGATAAGGTCTATATAATATATGAATATATGTGCCATAATTTTGAAAAAAAATTACTACATAAGTTTGTTTCAAAGTTTGTTGTTTTATAGAGTGTTGAGAGATAGCTCTTGTTTAGCTCATTGACATTGTCAAGTCTTGTTTCAAACAATATATAACAATATCATAATATAAATATTTTTGTTCTTTCTTTGCCTAGACCAACACTTGGGACTGGTGGAACTGCCGTCCTCAAGTCAAGGGATGCTTCACTGGGCCGGGTGTCCTGGAGGTGTTCTGGGAATTGCCAAAGAATCCTAAAGCACAGCAGCAGATCAAAGGGTAAGATGACCACACACCTCATCATGAGTGAGGTTGCTTTAGACAAAAAAGAAGGGACAAAACACTCTTCTTCACTGAAATTACATTTCTACTGCAATTCAACTTAAATAATTCTATAATCTTGAGTTTGCCATTTCAAAGTTCTTCATTTTTCCATATTTGTTTTGGAATTTTGATTGTAATCTCGCCTAACTAGCAATATAATTAATATTTTGTATCCATTGATATTTGTAGATCCTCTCCTAGCATTGACATGACATTATGGGTTTTTGTGGATACTGGATACATCCGATTCCTCCATGCTCATAAGGCTGATTGATGCATTACGTATTTGATGGACTGGGAATATTTTTTTGGTCTCCATCCAGGGCTCTCTTCCCTGTAAGGTGACTTGTCTTTCAGGCTTCCCGAGTCCACCCTCCACCATTCCCACAATCAAAATAATAAATTATTGAATAATTTTTCTTCAACAGGTACCAGGTATTTTTGAATGGCATCAGCTACTGCCCGACGTTCCCTCGAACCAACAACAGTATCGGTATTTCTGGATTGGCCGGCGGAAGGACGTACAAGATATACCTCGAGGTCTACCCTAAAGACTCCAACAATGTCATACAAGAGTCTAACAGCTTGGTGAGTATTTGACGACACAGTGTTTTGACGTATCTTGATTTTAGAGTATCATATTAGTAAAAAAGCTTAAAGGTAGTTTTTTACTCGTCAAATCAATTAGTTTCAAAATTGTAGGTATTGTGAATAATTGTACAACTAATCAATGATTATACTGTTCTATCCTATTTCACTGAGGATAGTGTCTTATTTCTATTTATGATATAGAAAATTGATGATAGCATAGTAATAAGGGAATGGGGTCAGCCTGGTTTGAGAGTCTGATACTATTTCTTTTACTCCAAACTCATTTCCAGAACCTGAAGTGTCCAATAGAGAACGACATCGGGGGACCAGTGATCTCCCTTGTAAAGACAGACAAACCAGACAGCCTGGCCATTGTGTGGATGTCTATAGACAAACCAGACCTGCCCGTTGATGGATACCTCATCTTCTTGAATAACCAGCAATGCGGACCAAAGGTTTGTTTTCAAACCATGAATTTAAACATTGTTTTGTTTTGTTATCCTTTACCGCTTTCGTAGTATCAGCACCCTATAAACATGTTTGTGTTGATTTGATCATGCAGCGGTTTTCATGTGGCTCATAGTTGTAGTTATAACCAAAGAAATATATGAAATTGAAAACTATATCAGAATTGAAATATGGTAATGTATCAGTAATCATATTAGGAAGTAAAACAACGTCAGTGGGAGTGTGATATTGTAAGTGCTTTGAACAAACTGGCCAATTATATTTTTCTTTTTACAAGCCAACTGTGTAGAAACAGTTACAATTAGAGATACAGCCACATGTTTCATTCAGAACATCCATCAAAAGGGTGAGGATTTTTGGTTGAGTTTAAGTCAGGTTATATAGGACATAGAGAGCATAGAGATGATAAAGCCTGTAACTAACTATTTGGGTCCAATGTAAAAGCTAAGGATATCTAAAATGGAATTTTATCAGTCATACATTTTATTTTTCAACCAGCTCGTACCTGACCCAGAGTCCAACAGATGCAAAGTAGTGATTGGAAGCTGTGAACTCACTACAGAATACAGGATTTATGTCCAAGCTCTTTTGTCCAGTAAGTTACATTTACTTTAACTTCGTCACTTCTTTCGCAAACATGGTACAGCTTCTTTATGACAGTCGTGACACAATTTTGTAATTCTTAACATGTTTGGCGTTAGTTGATCAAATTGTCTGATTACAAAATATAAAGCAATGATAGGGTTAAATTTATCATGTTGGTACTGTACTTTCTTCCATCTATTTCTGAAGCTATGATGTATAGTAATATTGCTCAGCATTTGATTTGTTTAAGTTTCCGTAATTTTGAGGAGAGAAAGATATAGAATGATTCAAAAACAGACTGATCCATACAGAAGATTCATTTATAACTCTTAAAAACCAATAAAATCATGAAGGCTGAGGTATTGTTTTATTCTTTAATTCTAAATCCTCTTTCAGATTCTAACGACACCAAAATGTCCAATGTTCTCGAGGTCGGGCTTCCATTGGATATCAGCCACTTCCGTTACCCTCCGGCTAAAGAAAGGCTAGAGGAAGAAGATTTGTACATGGAATACCTTGAAATCTCCGAAGGCTCAGGATATCTCTCTGGCATGGATGGTATGTATGATCTTCATAAGAATATTATTCAAAAATTAACTTTTCATGTCAATTCATGATATTTTTTTTCTTCATTGATATGTAGTCATTCTTTTACTATAAGAATCATTGTTTCACGTTATATTTGCTCTTCAAATTGATTCTTTATTGTCACATTCACAAAGTATGATAATGGCACAGTATTTTTGTCTGTGGCATAAGAAGTTTGGCACTCAAGATTTGAGTGAGGCCATTTTCACAACATAAACACTCATCATAGTCAAAAGATACAAATAAAATTGCTAATGTGACCCAAACACTAGAACGTTTCAAATGAAAAGAACAAGTTAAAATGATTAAGCCATTATATCAAGACCGCAGACAATTTGAATTCTTGTCTTAAATGACACCTGAATAATCCTGTCCAATTTATTTCTTGGGTATCATAGAACTCCTCCAATTGTGTCTCACCTTGTCGCGGTGGAGGGGCTTGCGCGGTCTAAGGATTTCTAAGGCTATATTACAGG
>JAULCB010251528.1:0-12472 GCA_032358575.1 Dendronotus rufus
CCCCCCCCCCCCCCCCCCCCCCCCCCCCCCCCCCCCCCCCCCCCCCCCCCCCCCCCCCCCCCCCCCCCCCCGTCGAAGAGTATCGTAAACAACAAATTGTAGATTGAAATAGCTCTCTTCTTCATTATATTTCATTTCTAACGACGTACTCAACAAATTGTAGATCGACAGAAGAGTTCTCTTTACATTTACAACTCATTTTTTCTTTCTACTTCTTGTCAACAGATATATAACCATTTTCTAGGGGGGGGAATAGAGGATAATCGTATCGTGATTTTAGCATTGGATAGAAATCCGTGGCGAAAGTTCGTTTTTGATGCTTAAACCTTACACCAAAAAGTACAAAAGGTAAATTGATCAAGAAAGAAAGAAAGTTTTTAACACGTCAGAAAGCAATCTAAACGTAGCAATTAGTGTACTTACTTTGGAGCGATGGAGTCGAACTCATCAAAAAACAATATACAAGGTTTGGCACTGGTGGCTCTGGAAAAGGGAAAATTATGGGATGGAATTAATGACAGGCAGAGGATGCACATTTCAAAAGCCTGCACGTGTATACAGGATACAAAATATACATGAACTTTATAAAAACTATATACAAACTATATACCCACTATATACAAACTATATACTTACTATATACGAACTCCATACAAACTATATCCAAAATATAAATAATCTACAGACAAACTATAAACCTGTCTTTATCATTATCATAATTAGGGTTGTCAAATCAAAAAACTATCTGAAACCTTTCTCATCCAAATGGAATAGTAATGTTGAAACACAATATACTAATGACTTTTCAGTCCACTTGGATAGTGAAAAGAATTATGAAATTAGAGGACAGCAGAAATAGTTACACCCTTGTATTATTTCCCGATGTCTTTTTCATCTCAACTCTCCAAACAATTTGTGACAACTCTTTTTTTGTTTTGTTATCCAATACACCTTTTACCGCTTTTGCAGTGTCGGCACCAACCCAGCTCCATGCGAAGTCTTAAATGGTGAATGAATGAGGTCGATGCCCCAATAACCACCTTTGACAAAACACAAAGCCGGGAAATATTATGGATCAGGAGCTACGGCAAGCAGGGGATCAACCCACTGCGCCCGTCCTTGAATGGCGCTTTGAGCAATACACACTAGACGCATTACTCAGCTGCTAACCAAACAAATTTCTATATCGCCTACTTTGCGTTGCCTCTCAATAAGAAGTAAAAATGAAAGAACCTACACTGCAGGCTGTCTACTTTGCGTTGCCTCTCATTTAGAATTTGTAAAAATGAGAGAACCTACTACACTGCAGGCTGTTGCGACGACTACTCACCTGGTGAAAATGTCCCGGACTGCTTGCTCACTGGCCCCGATGTATTTACTCAGCAGTTCAGGACCCTGGGAGACACACCGAGGAGACACAAAGAAGACGCTTGCGATGAACATAGTATTATCATGAATATTACGGAAGAGACAAGATGGATGCTGATGAAGTTGAGCGTGTGTGTGTATGTGTCTATATATATCGTCACGGTCACGGTCATAATATGCAGATCGCCTATCCCATTTTTAACCATTTTTTAGGAGAGAGCAAAAACCGTGACAGGAAGTAGTATGTCAATCTGTGAGTTAATCAATAATATTCTATACATTGGTGGCAATTGCCGTTATGGCTTTCAATTTTTTTTTGATTCTGCATGTTGAACGGCCATTACAGAGCAGGAAAAGAAATAAATTTGCAAATCGCCTATTTCATCTGCGTATGACCGTGACGATATGTGTGAGTGTGTGAGTACGTGTGAGTGAGTACTGAGTCCTTACCTTGATGCTGATGAAGTTGAGTGTGTGTGTCTGTGTCTATATATGTCTATGTATGTGTGTCTATATGATGTATGTGTATGTGTGTGTCTATGTATGTGTGTCTATATAATGTATGTGTATGTGTGTGTCTATGTATGTGTGTCTATATAATGTATGTGTATGTGTGTGTCTATGTATGTGTGTATGTATATGTCTATGTGAATGTGAGTGTGTGAGTGAGTACCGAGTCGTTACCTTGATGCTGATGAAGTTGAGTCCACACTCCTTGGCCACCACCCCAGCCAGCAGAGTCTTGCCGGTACCAGGGGCGCCATACAGAAGGATGCCAGACCTCAGACGCAGCGGACACGAGCTGAACAGACCAGGATACTGGGGTAGGAATAACAACAAAGTATTGATAAAGTAGAAGATTGACAGGTCTGTTCTCTGCTCTTGTTTCTTAGTTAGTGGACATTATCTGTGCTTTTTTCCCCTGCCTTGGTCTTCAATAAAAGGTCTCATTTATTAATCTATTTATTAATCTATTTATTAATCTATTTATTTATCTATTTATTTATCTATTCATTTACCTTGGCCGGCCAGCGTAACGTCTCCACCAGTGCCTTCTTCACCTCCTCCAGCCCTCCGACATCGGCCCAGCCAAGCTCCCCCGCCTTGTGCAGCGTCACCCCTCGCATCGACACGGGACGGAACGTCTCCTGGGCTAACTCAAAGTCTTCCTGGGTCAGATTTATCTTCTCCTTGTGAGCTGTGGGACGACGGGGTGGGAAGGGAAACAGCAACAATTACATTTAACGAGTATAGTAGTTTGCGGGGGGGGTTTGTTTGAAGTTTTCATCCGGGTACTTTGTAGACAATGAACACAATATAATATCACATCGAACAATACATAGAAGCGACATATAAATTTGTTTGGATAGCAGCTGAGTAATGCGCCTAATGTGTATTGCTCATAGCGCCATTCAAGGACGGGCACCTGCTCGCCGTAGTTCCTGATCCATAGTATTTCCCAGCTCTCTGTTTAGTAAAAGGTGGCTATTGGGGCACATATCTTATTCACCATTATTTAAGACTGAGCATGGGGTTGGGTGCCGACACGGCAAAAGCGGTAAAAGGTATTTGATAATAAAACAAAACAATACATAGATACATTTTTAATGTGTAAACAGACTGGGTGGAAATCCAGGGGAAGATCCAAACAGAATTTGTAGACGTTGAATAATAGTGCTCAACCCAAGGGGAGCTATAGATAGATAAATATCATAGATAAATTTATTTTGAAAATTAATAGCATTGATAAACGGCCATTACTTTCCTCTAAACACTTCACTATACCAGAATAACTAAAAATGAATATCCCTAGTGATAAAAAAAAAAAAGGAAGAAAAAAAAAAAACCTCTGAAAATCCCTTAAAGAACAAAAAAGAAAACCCCCCAGAAAAGAACAAAAGAAAACCCCTCAGAAAATAACAGCAGAAAAAGTCTCAGAAAAGAACAAAAGAAAAACCTCAGAAAAGAACAAAAGAAAACCCTTAGAAAAGAACAACAAAGAAAAACGATCAGAAAACAACAAAGAAAAAACCTCAGAAAACAACAAAGAAAACCTCCTCCACAGATCAACAGGTATATCTCAGAAAAAATAATCTAAAACATAGACAAGAACAGTACCGTGAAAAACCTCACAAAAGAACAACAGAGATTCCTCCATCCTTGCTCGGCACCTTACTGCTGTACTCACCGTCCCGATCTAGAGTAAGCCTATTGTGGACAGCCCTGTTGACTAGCACTTCAAAATCCCTGGCCACGTAACCCTCGGTGCGAGCCACGATGGGGTCAAAGTCCACCGTCTGCAGCGTCTCGCTGGACACGCTGCTGTGCTGCAGGAGGATGCGGGTCAGGATCTTGCCTCGGGTCGTCTGGGATGGTGAGAAAATAAATTAAATAAATGACGAGAGCATTTATATATATATAGCGCTTATCCACGGTCATCATCATGCTCTAAGCGCTTCACAATACCACATATAATTTATCCCCGGCGAAGCATGTAATGTAATACATCAGACGAAACAAGCTGCCTGTTAGGCGTGTATACAATTTTTACAATCATAGCGCCATTCAAGGACGGGCACAGTGGTCTGATCACCGGCTAGCCGTAGTTCTTGATCCATAGTATTTCCCGGCTCTATGTTTTGTCCAAGGTGGTTATCGGGGGGGGGGGGGGCATCTACCTCATTCACCATTTATTAAGATTGAGCATGGAGCTGGTGGGGTAGTGCGGGATAAGGTATTGGATAACAAAACAAAACAAAATTATCATTATTATTATCTCAGGGGTGTAAATGGCAAATAAAATTTTAGTCTGAACCATTTCATATATTCCAACGAAAATAGCATCAATGTGGAAACAAAAACTAATTAATGGCTTTTCAGTCCACTGTACTTGGATAGTAAAAAAAAGTCTGAAATCAGACAATCATTATTGGCTGAAGATTGACAGGCAGGCCTGTTCCAATGTTGTGCCGCGTACCTTGTCCGGTGATCCAATATGGAGGGTGACCTGGAAGTAGTGGATCCCGCTGTACGAGATGAGGGTGGGGTGGATGCTATTCTTAGACACGGCCGTCGCTATCACCGCCAATCGACTGTTGTTCTCCATCTCGTATTTGATGAAACCTTGCAGAACTGGAGGACGGAGAAACAGTAAAAAAAAACAAGGATTTGAATTAAATCAGACAGAGCGTGTAATCTTGTGCAGCAATTGGTTGATACAAGGCAGAGCAAAATATGTTTTTTTGTTTCTTTGACTTCTAAAGGTTATCTCAGCATTAGCAAACAGAACAACTCAAATTCAATATAATTTCAAGAAAATTAACGCCAATTTCCAATGTACAATAACCAGGAGTGAGTAAAATGGCAAATCAAAAATTAATCTCAAACATTTCACATCCGGATGATGAAAACACTTAATTAAGTGGAAACAAAAACTATATAATGGCTTTTCAGTCGACTTGGCTGGTAAAAAAAAACCTCTGAAATCAAGTAAATCGGAAAGAATTACACTCATATATTATAATATTTTTGTTCCTTCTTCATAAAACTGAGTGAAGAAAAGTAGTAGAGGAGATTTTTTTTAAACATCCCAAAGTTTTGAAAAGGCTAACAATACTAATCAAATGCACGAACAGTATTCCAACATTATAAATCTCTTGAAATCTGAGAAAATCTGAATCTGAGAGATTTACACCCGTTCTAATAATCTGCCAGTGACAAATAATTGTGGTATTATTAATAATAAGACAATAAAAGGCATTTACATTGCGCTTTCAATAAACAGTTTTATATCATATTGTGAAGCGCTTAGAGCATGGTGAAGAATACCGTGAATAAGCGCTATATAAATGCTCTCATTTAATCAGGTTTAATGGTTCTGATAGCCGAGTGGTTCGAGGCGTGAGGTATCTAATCCGGACGTCGTGGGTTCGAACCCCGCGTGGTGACGAAAAATGTTTTTCCTTCTTATTTTCTTCCCTAGGCTTCGTCTTTCGGCACTGATCATGTATACTTCCAGCTAATGGAAACGCTGCGCCTTTAATCAATTAACAACGCACCTTCGGCGTTCTTGGCAGCGTACAGGGCCTCTGCGTTCATCTCTCCCTCGGGCCCCGTGGAAGCCGGTACGATGACGTCCAGGTTGTCAAACACGATGATGGCCGGCTCACGCCACGCGGCCTCGTCAAACGCTGCCTCGAGGATCTTCTGGATAGTGGCCACCGTCTTGCCTGACCACAAAAAGAGAGAGAGAAGGGAAGGGAATGAAAATGCTTTGTTTTTTTTCCAATGCCTTATACCGCGTTAGCAGTGTCGGCACCAACCCGGCTCCTTATTCAGTCTTAAATGGTGGATGAGGTAGATGATGCCCCAATAACCACTGTCTTTGACAAAACACAGAGCTGGGAAATACTATGGATCAGGAGTTACGGCAAGCAGGCGATCAACCCACTGTGCCCGTCCTTGAATGGCGCTATGAGCAATACACCGGACGCATTACTCAACTGCTAACCAAACAAATTTGTATGTCGCCTGCTTAGTGTTGCTTCTCTTTTAGATGTAAAAATGAGAGAACCTAGACTGCAGGTTAGGGAATGAAAATGCTAGCCATAAAAGGATCAACTGCATGGCAGGGAGCTTTATATTATATACTAACAGAGCCACTAGCAAACAAAACAATCACAACAACAACAACAACAATTTCTTTCTTGTCGTATACGTTCTGTTGGGCATAATTTTCTTATTCAGAAAGGATTTCGTAAAGAAAATCAATTCCGTAACCTCCAGAGTGGATAGATCGATAATGACGACGACGACTACGACGACGATGATGATGATGATGATGATGATGATGATGATGATGATGATGATAATGACGACGACGATGATGATGATAATGACGACGACGATGATGATGATGATGATGATGATGATGATGATGATGATGATGATAATGACGACGACGATGATTATGACAATAACAATGAAAACAAAGATGACAATGATAGATAACACTAATAACAATTTACTCCGAATAATAACAAACTAAGCACCACCACCCCAGCCTCCCCCCTGCCTACTATTCCTACTACTGCTACGCCTCCTACTCCTACTACTGCTACTGCTACTACTACTACTACAGTGGGCGCGGAATTCAAGGAGGTCGCATTCAACGAGAAGTCGGCTACAACGAGGCCAGTTGAAATCCCTGTATGCGACCTTTCATTATACCGACCCGACGTCGTGTATAACGGAAGGTCGCATACAACGAGATCATGTCATGTCCCGACGACCTCGTTGAATCCGACTTCCACTGTACTTACCCCTGAGAGTCTTGCAGTCGACCAGTGTGGTGTGAGCCATCGTGGGAATCTGGGCCATTTTGCGACACAGCGCCTTGACCAGCGACGACTTGCCCGACCCGCGTGGTCCCGTGACGAGGAGAGCTCCATGGGCCAAACCCCGCCGCGGTCTGAACGTCGATCGGCTCAAGGGTCGCGACCCCACACACGCCTGGAGGAAGGCAAGGCCTCGTTTGGCAACGGCTTCCGTTCCCCTAGAGAAGAAGATGAAAGGACGACATTGAAGGTTTTTAGTTTTGTTTTGTTTTGTTATCCAATGCCTTATATACCGCGTCAGCAGTGTCGGCACCAACCCAGCTCCATGCCAAGTCTTAAATTATGGGGAATGAGGTAGATGCCCCGATAAACACCCTTAACAAAACACAGAGCCAGGAAATACTATGGATCAGGAGCTACGGCAAGCAGGTGGTCAGCCCACTGTGCCCGTCCTTGAATGGTTGAATGGCACTATGAGCAATACATTGGACGCATTACTCAGCTGCTAAACAAACTAATTGTTATGTTGCCTACTTAGTGTTGCCTACACTGCAGGCTGCAAGGACAAAGGTCAGGGGTGTAAATGGCAAATCAAAAAAAAATTATATGAAATATAATTTCACATCCTGTTGAATAAGTGAACAAAACAATTACCCCAGGTGTTTGAGTTAACGAAACAATTACCC
Organism: Dendronotus rufus; assembly: GCA_032358575.1. Lineage (NCBI taxonomy): Eukaryota > Metazoa > Mollusca > Gastropoda > Nudibranchia > Dendronotidae > Dendronotus > Dendronotus rufus. The sequence continues at coordinate 7,391 of JAULCB010251528.1, forward strand.
CAGGTGCTTGAGTTAATGAAACAATTACCCCAAGTGTTTGACTTAACGAAACAATTACCCCAAGTGTTTGAGTTTGACGGTGGGAGGGTGCAGGTCGAAATGGGACGTCTTGCTGAAGACCAGGGTCGGATTGACCACACCCATCTTGTCCGTCTTCAAGTTGCGCTCTACGAACACGAGCACCGAGTCGATGTTCTGCTCACTCAGCATGCTGATGGCCGTGGGGTTTGACAAATCGTTCTCGCCAAAGAACGTTACCTGGACTTCGACCGTCAGCTCTGGATTGGATGGAAGGAAGGAAAGTAGTAGAGCCGGAGAAATAAAAAAATAAAAAAATAAAATAACATTTGCCTTTATTGTCCCAATGGGAGGTAAGTTTCTTGCCCAAGGAAAAATACGAAGTGCCAAAGTGGGACTCGAACCCGGGTTATTCGGGTCGCAGTGCAATGCCTTAACCACAAGGTTAAATGTTAGATAGAAATAGGCTCATTAATAATGATACGCACAAATTTCATGTCGCCTTCTTGGTGTTGCTAACTAGTATTGTTTTTTATACATATTTTATAAATGAGAGAACATACAATGCAGGATTCCCATTCATTATTACACGGGTGTAATAAATGGGAAATATAATAAATAGTCTGAAACATTTCATATTATTATTATCCTAATGAAAATAGCAGCAATGAGGAAACAAAATCTAATAAAGCTTTTCAGCCCACTTGGATAGTAGGAAAAAGTCTGAAATCAGACAATAATTGGCTGAAGATTTACAGTCCCGAGGAGAAGAAGATTGTTTATTTGTGTGAAGAGAGTACACAAATTCTATCATAGTATCATGGAACAGCATTGACATTACTGGGTTTTTTTTTGTACTGTATAACTTATCCATTGTTGTTGTTATTGTTGTACAGACCTATAGTAAATGATCCATCACAAAATTGTCTGAAAATTGTCCACACTTCACTTCAGGTAAGGGATTATTATATTATTTATTAACTTGACTTCCAATCAATACTGCAAAATGTAAAAAAAAAAAAAAAAAATTCAAGCAGTAGTTCCTTAAATTGAGATTGTCTGAATTGTCAGACAACTAATATTGGCTGAAGATCTACCGGTCTGTGTTCAAACCTGTAAATGACCCATCACAAAATTGTCTGAAAATGTCCACACTTCATTCAGGTAAGGGATTATTATATTATTTATTTATCATCGACTTCCAATCAATACTGCAAAAAAATAAAAAATTCAAGCAGTTCAAGTAAAAATTTTATAAAATTAAATGAAAGCATTTATATAGCGCTAATCCACGGTCATCACCATGCTCTAAGCGCTTCACAATACCACATTTATCCCTGGCAAAAATGTTAAATAGAGATTGTCTGAAATCAGACAATTGGCTGAAGATTTACTACAGGTGTGTGTTGTTGTAGTTACACTGACTGACCTGGCGTGACAGGGTACTTGACGAAGATCCCCTGGAAGATGACCAGCGGGTGGTCGACGTCGGCACACAGACGGATGTAAGCACGGAACGCTTTCTCCAGCATCTCGTTGGAAATGTTGTGCGGCTGGACAAACAAACAAAACAAACAAATAAACAGACAAATAAACAAATGAACGAAAGTTTACTGGGGTGAAACCTGTACTGAAAATATTTCACATTATGTAGATGAAAATAAGAAATAGTAATGCAGAATCGAAAACTTAATGGCTATTCAGTCAACTTGGGTAGTAAAAAATTCTTACACACACAAATGCACACACACACAAGAAGAAAAGATCTCCCATCGAAAACATAATAGGATGATAGACGTACCTGGATGACTAAAAAGAAAACGAGCAAAAATAAACAAAAAATTAATCCAAAACATTATGGGAGAAAACTTAAGGTACGAACGGTAAATTGATCAAGAAAGATAGAATAATGGGAGGGAGGGAAAGAGACATTTTTGAAATTCAATTTCAATTCTTTATTTCGGCTTTCGCCAATAATTTTAAAATACAACTCAATTAGCTCAAAATAAGAAGAAAGAAAAAAAAGAAAAAAAAAGAGGAACTATAAACATTACAAAAACGTGGATATAACCACACCTAAAGAAGTAAGATATGTGAAGGATTCCTTCCGCCCGTCCTGACTTACCACTTGGGTGAGTTGGTAGACAATGACCTTCTTGGGAATGACAATGTCGATGGTGCCGGTCTGTAGCCACACGGAACCTGTCGTGTCCAGCTTGAGTTGGCGACGCAGGAGGTCTGGGATTATCACATGGTCTGAGTAGTGGGGAAAAGGGAGGGGGGAGGGGCAGATATGGGAGGGGGAAGAGAGAAGAAGGGAGAGATCCAGGGGGGGGGGGGGGGGGGGGCGGGATACAGGGAGGAGGGAGAAGAAGGGGATTCAACAATTATTTTCAGGGGTATAGATGAGTAAAAATCAAAAATTTATCTGAAACATACCAATTAAAGTCTAAAATCAGAGAAAATCTGAAAGATTTACACCTCTGCCCAACCCAATGACTCACCAACTAGCCAACCAACCAAACAACCAACCCACCCACCAACCTATGTACCCACCAACCAACCAACCACTTTACCCAGCATCAGAGGTTGTTCCGTCAGCAGTTTGTCCGCCGCGTCTTTCCACGCTTTGTCGGTAAGGGCCGCCTTCCTGTCGATGATGACGACGCGTACGAAGCAACTCCCGCTGGTAGGCGTCTCGTAGTCGGAGTTCCAATCAGAGTCTTTCCCAGAAGCTGATGCAGCAGCGCCAGAACCCCTGTTGGCGGCTTGAGAGTTCGGCTTACTAGCGTCGGCTTTCTTCGACAGAGAAGTAGCCGCGGTGGCGTTGATCGAGACACCGACAGGGTTTTTATCAGCGGAAGAGGCAGTGGTGGCGGTGTCTTTGGTCGTCGTCGATTTCTTCGCCCCACTATGGGCGGCTTGCGCCTTTTCCTGAGGGGAAGGCAATCTCTGAAGACGGGCGATGAAATTGTTCGGCAGTCGCGGCAGAAACGGGTGGAGCTCTCTCTCTGTTGTGAAGCTCTCCGCGTCCACGTAAACGGTCGACGGCTGGAAAAGTTCGTACGGTATGTTGTTGGGCGCCACAGCATTTTCTTCGTTCACGCCTTGCTGCTGCTTCCTGTTTAACCTCGGCGAGTTCCAGCCTTTCGATGACGCGGCGTGCGTGATCCCAAAGGCGAAGGCGGACCCGCATTCCTCGATCGATGTTCTCTGTTTCATCGGCTGAACGCGTAATACGGCGCTACGTGCCGGCAGGCTTTGAGACGAGAAGTCGATGCCCGAACTCGTGTCGGATTCTGAGAACGTGTCGTAGTCGTCTCGATGCTGCTTGTCGATGAAGCTGAACACGTACCTGGGAATAATGATGAAGAAATAATTCAAAAAATTTTGTCGGAGTATAATTTGTGAGTTGAAAAAATACATTTTTACATAATTCGAAATTTAGACAAGAGTATTTGTGGGTGTGAACAGACATATTTTTACATCATACAACACTGGGCTGATCACCTGCCTGCTTGCCGTAGTTCTTGATCCACAGTAGTATTTCCTAGCTCTGTGTTTTGTCAAAGGTAGTTATTATTATTGGGGCATCTACCTCATTCGCCATTTATCAGGAATTCGCAAGAAGCTGGGTTGGTGCTGACATTGCGAAAGCGGTACCGGTATAAGGTGTTGAATGACAAAACAAAACACTAAAACTAGAGCAGGCACTGGATATAGACAATTTTCACTGGAAATAGATATGTAATGATACAAATAACTTTTGGAAGAAAACAGACGACGGACATAATCTTTTTTTTCTTTCCGACAACTCACTTCATCACACTGCCCATGAGGGACGACTCGCGTCTCAGCATAGGCCTCTGCTGCCACCTGCTTTGTTGGCGTTCACCCAGCGGGTCGCTGAGAGAGCCCCGTTTCTTGTTCGTGGATTTCTTCAAGGTCGACCGCGGGCTGCGACTCGGGCTACGGAAGCCGGGTCTTGGCTCCAACGTGTCGAGGTTCTCGTGGCTGCTCGACTTCTGCTCTTCCTGGAACCACATCCTGCCTGACGAACCTGTGGCGGGGAAGAAAAGAAAGGAAGAAAGAACGATGATGGTTGTGATGATGATGATGATGATGGAATATGCTTTGTGTTGAATGTATTCATTTATGTTGAATGTATTCATTTAGTCCCTGGATTATCTGAAGTACAGCAGCCTTTTGTATAACACAATGTGATTTCCTTTCTTTCTTTCTTGATCAATTTACCTTTTGTACCTTTCGGTGTTAGGTAATGTTATTTCCTCAGAGGATGAATAATAATAAATCTCATCTCATCTTCTCTTAGTCTTAGTATACTTACCGGGGGTGAGGGTCGGTGTGGGTGTTTTAAGGGAGGAGGCCGGCGAGCGTATTTGATTTGCAAATCCCGAGTAAGCGGTCGTGTGTGGGACACCACTGATGCCCAGGGACTTGGGAGGGTTGAAGGTTCGAATCTTAGGGGCGACGATAATCTCAGTGTTGTTTTCCAGCAACAAGCAGTAGGACATCGGCTCCACGGAGGCTGGAAGGGTGGGGGGAAGAGGATAGATAATAATAATAATAATAATAATAATAATAGTAATAATAATTTTTTTACGAGACAAATAACGGATGCAAGAAGGTAGAAGAAGGTAGAAGAAGGTAGAAGAAGGTAGAAGAAGAAGAAGAAGAAGAAGGTAGAAGAAGAAGAAGAAGAAGAAGAAGGTAGAAGAAGAAGAAGAAGAAGAAGAAGGTAGAAGAAGGTAGAAGAAGGTAGAAGAAGAAGAAGAAGGTAGAAGAAGAAGAAGAAGGTAGAAGAAGGTGAAGAAGGTAGAAGAAGGTTGAAGAAGGTAGAAGAAGGTAGAAGAAGGTAGAAGAAGGTAGAAGAAGGTAGAAGAAGGTAGAAGAAGGTGGAAGAAGGTAGAAGAAGGTAGAAGAAGGTAGAAGAAGGTAGAAGAAGGTAGAAGAAGAAGAAGAAGGTAGAAGAAGGTAGAAGAAGGTAGAAGAAGGTAGAAGAAGGTAGAAGAAGGTAGAAGAAGGTAGAAGAAGGTAGAAGAA
>JAULCB010251639.1:0-10489 GCA_032358575.1 Dendronotus rufus
TCTATCTAGACTATGCCAGATCTGTTTAGAAGCAGGAGGGAATAATTCACGTTCTTCTTTTGTTTCAAACTCTTCATGTCGTACTGTATATAATATATTTTTGATATATGCTAATTTGATTTGAAGTGATATCTTTTGAGTGGATTCCATTGTACTTTATGCCTTCCTTGATTTGGAATGATTGTAGAGTTACCGCAATTTATCTTTATTCAATAGAGGACTTGTAACGTAAACATGGGACAACAATTTTGCATCTATTTCTCTGCTCCATGATAGGATAGGATATTTGTAATGTATTATGTATTCAATATTTAAAATCATTGTGCGAGGAGTCTAAGTCTAAGTCTAAGTCTAAGTTTAAGTCTAAGTCTAAGTCTAGTCCACCTGAGCTCACCTACAACAAAGTAGTCTTCTTCTCTTCTCATATCTGATGTAGGGTTATCTTGTTTAGAAAAATCCTCACACTGTTTTTCTCTCCATGTTTTTGTAGCTGGATTCAAGTACTTGTGTCCATCAGGCTACGGATATATCAAAACCATCGGAGGTGCCCTTAAAGGTACGTACAAGGTCATCCATGTCTCTAGCACAAGCTATTTTTATTTACAAGAATAACAAAAAGGTCTAGGAAGGTTCATGGAGTCGGATCATGTTTTGACATACTCGCATATTTACTAACAATCAAAAACTTAATTATTTTCAATCAAAGATAATTCCTTTATCCGAGTTCAAACTTTTTACGTGAAGAAATGTCATCTATGACCATTTTTGATAATTCAGAAATTGTGTAAGAGAGAAGATTTCTGTTCTCATTAAATTCCATGAGTATTTCTGATACAACAATGAATACAAAGAACTTTTTCCTAACTACTTTTGTGAATTGATTGGTTGAAAATAATAATTTTGCTGCTTGTTATCAGTCTAATGTAACCCCGTTCTTTGCCCCCCTAGATGTGAACGAGTGCAAAACGCATCCTGGCATCTGTGTCAACGGGATTTGCATCAACAACGACGGGTCATTCCGATGTCAGTGCGAGAAGGGATTCAAGCTGGATGCTAGCGGTCGTAGATGTGTTGGTGAGATAACACTAATAACACTAATAAGTTTATTTGTATTGCACCTTTTGCCAAGGTCTCAAGACACTTCACAGTACCACTCACTCCCCAACCACCACTCACTCCCCAACCACCACTCACTCCCCAACCACCACTCACTCCCCAACCACCACTCATGCTAAGACTTAATGAATGATGAATCAAGAATTAATTACATTGAGAAGCATTGAAAATATTACAAGATAGATAATCCAAATACAGGTAATTTGCTGCGGGTCTGAAATGGGACGGGTGGCCGTGTGTCATGTGACATGCGTCATGAAATCAGGAAGAGTTCTTCGACTTGTTTATTTCAAACGAGGGCTAGGATGAATCCAGTAGTTTGACCCATTTCCTGCTGGTTGTGTCTGGTATGAAATGAGTATCTTTAGAATCTCTAATGTCATAAATAATGCACACTTTTCATTGGTCAGCACACCCCTGCATCTTAGTTCACCCGGTGCAGAAAGGAGCACCGAGATAACACCTCTCTGGTCATAATTGATATCTCTTGTTTTATTTTGTTCTCAGATGACAATGAATGCGAGAAGCCTGGCATCTGTGGAAATGGAACCTGTGAAAATAGATTTGGTGGTTTCGGCTGTTCATGTAATGGAGGGTTTGAGCAGGGACCTTGGAGCAAATGTGTCGGTGAGTGACAAACATGGAATTGTTGCATGCAAACTCTTTCTAAGAGTGCTGAAAAACGAGTATGCAAATTGGATGAAGCAAAGAAAAGTAGTAGTGATAGATCTAGGTGGAGGAGGGCATTCATTCATCAATAAACCCAACACCACAAGGTACAAGGGTAGCGATAAAGAAAGAAAGAAATACAGCATGCAGGTAAAAGCTGTGAGAAATATCAGGATTCCGGATATAACAGTGCTGATGTTAGGAATCTCTGCTTTTGCACCCTCTTTATCTATACATAATAACTGGTTGTAATACTGAATAGGGACTGAAAAGCTCTAGATCGGATAGGTTGTCTATAAACTGGTTTGGAAAGTTTACACAAGACTTTTAATTGCTGTGTACGTATCTCCCAACCCCCTATGACCCCTGATCCCAGACATCAACGAGTGCAAGACCCCGCTGAACAAGTGTGCGTTCCGCTGTGCCAACCTGCCAGGGACCTTCACATGTATCTGTCCCATGGGCTACAAGGTGGCGGCTGACCAGATCCATTGTGAAGGTACCGTTAACATTTCATAAATATTTCTACCTAAATATGTCGTAAACATTTCATAAACATTTCATAAACATTTCATAAACATTTCATAAACATTTCATAAACATGTCATAAACACTTCATAAAAACATTTCGTAAACATTACAATTTTATAAACATGTCATAAACGTTTCTTAAAAATATTTTGTTAAAATGTTATAAACATTTCGTAACTATTTCTCATACATTTTGTAAACATGATATGATATTGTGTAAATAAATCAGCCTAAGCTAGCAAAGTCAAGAGCATGAAATGAAATTGAAAATTTCTTCATTGCTACAATAAATTTTATTTTGGTTTTGATAAACATCCTTGATTTTCCATTCTTTGTTTTGAATGCTTTGAAATCTAATATCTTTGAATTACTATTCTTCCCTAGATGTGGATGAATGTACGACGCCTGCCAATACGTGTAAATACGCCTGTAAGAACGTGGTGGGCTCCTTCCTCTGCGTCTGCCCTGAGGGCTACAAACAGATTGGACGGGATGAGTGCAGAGGTGAGCCAAGAATTTACCACGATGGAACGACACACGGAATCAATACGATATCTCAATGCTTTGTCAGAACTAAATACACAATGATTCTCATTATTATAGAAAAGTATATTTTTTGTTTATTTTTCAGATAGGATCAATATAGGATATCTTATCTTCTTATCGTATTTTTATTTTCATTAGCGTGATTTTCATGAAACCTACAACATCATCATTTGGTATTCATTATCAAAAACACTCTTTACATCAAACATTGGATTTGTTTGTAAGGGGAGGGGGGGGGGGTAGACAAAGGATCTAGAATAACACTTACACACTACAATAGGGTGTGGTGCAACTTGAATGATCCCATGAGTTTGACGAATGCCTGCTGCACTGTATATACTTCTATGCGTTCAAATTCAAAATGTTTGTTTACTTGATAGAGCTGTTTTGTAATCGAAAGTAGGTGAATTATAAAGTATTTCCATTATCGTTATTATTATTGTTATTTATACGTTTCCATAAGATTAGAATGTCTCTTTCGATAATGCATGTAATTTTCCCACCCTGATTGTGTCACGTATACTTTACCCTGCCTATTACTTTCCATTTCCAAACCAGACATCAACGAGTGCCGAGACCAGCCCGGTGTTTGTCAGAACGGCAGATGCTCTAACACCGAGGGAGGCTTTAGGTGCAATTGTTTCCCCGGATTTGAGAGTACGGAGAACGGCAAGGCTTGCTACGGTGAGTCTTCACGATGGATGGCACTTACTCAACGTATATCAACGTGAATCTGTATTCTTAGTATTAATACATGACAAACAACATCCCCATATTCCCTTTGGGCCTAGTGGCTCAGAGGACTATTCCTACGTTTTGCCTTATTCCCTTACAATAGGAGTTAGTAATAAATTGTTTTAGATTGAATAAAATCAAATAGACTTTGGGAGTGTTTATTGGGGCTGCATAATAAAGCCTATATAAGGTTACTCACTCTTAGAAAAATCTTTTTGGAATGCCAAGATTTTATCTTTACGTCAGTTCATGAAAAGCAGAGAAATTATATATTATCCATTACCAAAACCATTTACCTCTTTTATGCATCCAATTCTATGCATAGATTTAATTGTATATATTCATTCATTTTGTTTAATCAATCTTTTCGCTGGTTTCCAGATGTTCGCCAGGACTACTGCTACCTGGAGCTGCAAGGGGGCCAGTGCATGAGGACACCTGACCTTGCCAGGCTGTCCAAGGCCGAATGCTGCTGCTCCCTATCCATGGCTTGGGGTCGCAATTGTGAACGATGCCCTCCTCAAACATCCAGTAGGTGGCCGGCAGATAGGAGGACGTCATCTCTAATCTAACGCTTTTAGTATTTTCTAGTTTTGTCCACAATGTGCAGTTTTCTTTTTCAGTCATGCATTCAATTTCGAGTCTTTACAAAAATGATTTGTATTAATTAGATTGATTATTTTAGCATTTTTTTATATTACTGAAATTACACATCAAATTATTCAGGATTGAATGAGGAATAAGATAAAAAATGATGTAGGCGTATATATGTAAGCAAATGAATATGTTATACAACAAAGATGGACTCTAACTTTAATAGCAAAAGGTAAAAACAAAGATAAAAAAGAATCAAAATGGCCACTTCTCTGGCTTATCTGAAGTTGAACATGGAGCGAGACTTTGTCACTAAGAATGTCTGGTGTTTGTTTTCCAGTGGCCTTTGATGTGCTGTGTCCCCAAGGCCCAGGCTTGACGCCCGATGGAAAAGGTAAACATTTTAAAATTTTGTTTCATTATCCAAAGGCCTTATAACTTATACCGCTTTAGCAGTGTCGGCACCCATCTCCATGCTCAGTCTTAAATGGTGAATGAGGTACTAGATGCCCCATTAACCACCTTTGACAAAACACAGAGCTGGGAAATAATATGGATCAGGAACTACGACAAACTAGTAATCAGCGCACTGTGCTCGTCCTTGAATGGCGCTATGAGCAATACACATGACACATTTCTCAGCTGCTAACCACACAAATTTTATGTTGCCCTATTGTCATCTCTCATTTACATGTGAAAATAAGAGAACTTACACTGCAGACTCAAAAAGGTAAACAAGGTCAACATTCCCAAAACAATTCTATGGTTGTGTGTGTGATTAGTTTGATGCACTCTGTCTAGAGGTAGCAAACTTGCATGGGAAAGCCAAGGATCAGAGACAAATGTAAAGTTTCAAGGTCCTAAAAGTTGTGTACGTAGGGATAAATGTGGTATTGTGAAGTGCTTAAAACATGGTGAAGATCGTGGAAAAGAGTTGCTTTAATTGTATGTATCATTTTACTATGAGTGAATTCACCGACATCTCCTTTGATGGTGTCCGCATGTCTGTTGTTTGACTGACTCTTTGCTTTGTTTCCCATCATGTCAGATATTGACGAGTGTGCCAGTATGCCAGGAGCTTGCAGTAATGGCCATTGCCTCAACACCATGGGGTCGTACCGGTGCGTGTGCAACAAGGGATTCAAGACGGACTCCACTGGCAAGAGATGTGTCGGTAAGAAGGGAGATTACTCCTGATAAAGTTTTACATTGAAAATAAGTATAAGATTGAAATATTTATTTCATCATAGATTTTTGATACCGTCATTGTATGTGTGTTTGTGTGTGTATGCATGTGTGTGAGATTGTGTGTGTGATGAGATTGTATTTATGTGTATCTTTGAGTGATTTTGTCTGTCTGTGTGTGTGTATGTGTTTGAGATTGTGTGATTTTGTTTGTCTGTTTTCGTGTGTGTGAGTACTTTTATGATCTTTTAACACTACTACCCATCATTTAAAGGACTTCTCTCTGATCAAGCACTTGTCCCAGACTGTCGAATTTATTTCAGGTTGACGCTATTTTGGATTATCGAATCACTCGATCTTTTAAATAGGAGCAGAGGTACTCTTTCACATCTCTGGTTTGTAGGGATTAAATGTTTCTGGATTATCTCATTTTGGTTGAGTATACTGTGATAATGAAACTCAAAATGAACTAATTAAATTGGCTCATTGTCCGATCCAGATGTGGACGAATGCCGACAGAATCCCAAGCCGTGCGAGAAGACGTGTTCCAACACGGAAGGAAGTTACATCTGTGGCTGTCCCCCAGGCTACGTGCTCAACATGGACGGCCTCACGTGTCGGGGTAAGAATACGTCACAATACGTACAAAGCGCCTTCGAGCATTGTCCAATGGAATCTGGCGCTATAGAAGTACTTTATTACTGTTATTATCATTACGATTTATTTATCATTATTATCATGTGGCGTACTCTAAAGGAATAACAATTGGTTTTTGCTTTTTTTGCACCAAACGTTACATCATTACAAGTTTTACATGTCATTTTAAGCAGGGGGAAAATTGACTAATGGAAATAAGTAAATTATTTTAGGATTAATATTCATTGTACTCATTGTTGTTGAATAAAACAGTTTGTTTGTTTGTCTGTAAAATCTATATACATTTAGAGAATGGCACTGACGATATGTATACAATACGTCTCCCCTGCGCCTCAACCTCTTTCTGGTTACTTCAACAGAGGCAAACTAATAGCCTGACTGTGTGTTGCCTTTGATCCGTTCTAGTCCACTGTTCTGGTGGCTATTCAGATTTTGCTCTTTTATTTTTATAGATTAGATTTTGATTAAACTTCTCCTTGCTTTGGGGGCTGCCTCATTCAAGTTAAGAAAAGTATCAATCAAAATTTGCCGCAGTTGTAATCCGGCACTCTTGGTAGTTATCATTAAGTTACTGCATTTGTTTGTTTGTTTCCCGTCTTTTGGTAGCTAACGCTTTATCGGGATAATAGATATTTCCTGTGTTACATGAAAAGATATGAATACATTGTTTTTTTACTGTTGTACACACCAGATGTGGATGAGTGCACCACGATGCGTCATGACTGCGCTGGCAAGTGTGTCAACACACCTGGAAGTTTTGAATGCGAATGTCCAGAAGGCCAAAGAATGACCAGAGGGAACCAATGTGAAGGTAGGCAGAAGCATTTTATTATTCTGTATGGGATCGATTCAATTAATGACCTGTACCTAACCTGTTAAAAGCTTGACAAAAAAGTTCCTAAGGTTGCTAGATTTATTATTAATCACACTTTAGTTTGTATAACAGGCCGGATGTCCATAAGAATTACATCTCGGATAAGACTGACTCACACGACCTGAGCAAAACCTTTGAATCGGTGGCCCACAGTACAATGGCCCAGCTAGGGTTTGAACCAAGGATGTCCCAGTTGTTAAGTCGGTGCATCGACCATTTAACTGCTGGGGGAGGGAGGGGAGGGGAGGCTTGGAAAGTTGTTGAACTATATCTCTGTCAAAATGATTGTAACACCTACCAGCTGCACGTATCGTCTGATGTGGTTTATTTTCGTTGTCTGCCAGTGACAAATTGTAGTAGTGGGAAGCGCTTAGAGCATGGTGAAGGATATAAATTCCATTATTTATTTTTGTCTCATTTCCACAGACATTAATGAGTGCGTGGAGACACCACACCTTTGTGCACCAGTCGGAACGTGTCACAACACGCGAGGCAGCTACAAATGTGTTTGTCCCCGCGGCTACAGAATCGATACCACAGGGACCAAGTGTATTGGTGAGTGAGGGGTTGTTGACCTCGAGGATTGGAAGTAGAAATAGATTAAATGATTATTGTATTGTATAGTAACGCTGATTTATGTCATTTCTAAAATTAAGAATTAGATAAAAAGAAATTCTGCAATTTACATAGAGCGCTTTACAATTTTCAAATCAAAACAACAAAATAGGATCACAACATAGTGATTGTGAATAATTATCCTTGAAACATTAACTTGCAGGAAAAAAGGCATTTAGCTGGAAACAGCATTTTCAACATTAGATTTTTAAAGAAACTTAAAGAAATTGTCCTATGATAAAGTAAGGCAAGAATATTTTCTCTCTTGTCATGAAATTTAAACAACTCAAGTTGACTGCAAATGGATAGAATGTTGCCTTTAAAACAAATTATGATAGGCTACACGGGGTACACGGGGTACACGGGGTACACGGGGTACACGGGGTACACGGGGTACACAGGGTACACGGGGTATGTCGTAATGGGAATGAATTGTCACGTCTGGGTTTGTTATCGCTTCGGTCCCATTTTGTTTCTGTCCGGTAGACTTGGACGAATGCACGGACGGCAAATGTGAGGGCGAGTGTGAAAACACACAAGGGAGTTACCTGTGTGAGTGCCCACCTGGATTCACGCTACAGCCGGGCGGAAAATGTACAGGTAAGTCAGTGGGGGGGGGGGGGGGGGGCTGCACGGGGGGGGGGGGGGCGGCGCCCGGTCGGCCAGGTCGTGGTGTGTGGAATAGTCTGGAACGGATATCACGACCCTTTTGGGACATCAACATTGATTTTCACTATGCTCTATCGCTATTTTGCTTGCACAAGACTTAGTTTAGATATTTAGTGAAATTACGTTCTCTCATTTTCACATATAAAAGATACAATCATTTATCTCCCCAACTGGCTAGGGTTTCTATTGTCAGTCAATTGTTGTACATAATATGTAACGGCGAGGCTGTGTAATTATAATTTCCACAAAAGGATGATTAAAGTATACCTCATTTTTTCTTATCTTATCTCATTGTGTCTCTGTATTGCTACATCTACAGATGAGAACGAGTGTGTCTCGGACTATGTGTGTGGCTTCACCGCCCACTGCCTCAACCTGCCAGGCAGCTTTGATTGCCAGTGTGGGGGCAGCATGGACTTCGACATCGGCTCTCTGAATTGTGTCGGTAAGTCTTGCTAGTGTCAGATGATGGTGGTATGTAGGACACTGAGTTAGTCAAGTGGTCAGTGTAGGTCAAGTGGTCAGTGCACTTACTTGCCTCTGGAGGTCGAAAGTTTGAACTCGTGCTCAGGCAAAGATTTAAAACCTTAGACGTTTTACGTAATAGGAAACAGACAAGACCAACTCTTTCGCTTAAAAACGTCGCAATATAATATATTATATACATTAATAATATGAGAGCGTACGTTTTATTGTTTTTAAGAAATCCATTTTTGCATCACGATTCTGAAGAAATTTGACAAGACCTCATGAATTGTTTCAGTTGCTATTCCCAGTACATTCTGGACTGTATCGAGTATGCCATGAATCTAATTTGTATTCGCCAACCATCTTTTCCTGTACATGTTCTTGATCCATAGTATTTTCCAGCTCAGTGTTTTGTCAAAGGTGGTTATTGGGGCATCTACCTCATTCACCATTTATTAAGACTGAGCATAGATCTGTGGGTGCCGACACTGTGAAAGTGGTATAAGGATAACGAAACCAAACTTTTTTCCTGTCCGTGTATTTCCCAGATGGCAATGTGTGTGGAGGCCATCCGTGTCTGTTTGGCTGCACACCAGGGGGCGCTGCTGGAGGTGGTGGTGGTGGGCAGTACGTGTGTGGCTGTCCTCCTGGCTACGAACCCATCGGCAAAGGGTGAGGATGGACACTAAGAGCTTTGGAAGGGAATACTCTAGTTAACTTACTTTCTTCAGCTTTTCTCTGATTTCAGATATTTAAAACTATCTAAGTGGACTGAAAAACCATTAGTTTTTGTTTCCACATTACTATTTACTTTGAGATGCAATATATTTTTTGATTTGCCATTTACAACTGTCTGGGGTGTAAATCTTGTATATTTTCTCCGATTTTAGATTTTTTTTAAATAGGTATATCCGAATAGACTGAAAACCCATTAGTTTTGGTTTCCCCATTATGTACCATATCTATTGTTTTAGATTATTTATTGATTTGCCAAAACTTACACCCCTGTATTATTCCCCCGCCCCCCTCCCCTTTCCAGTCATTGCATCAGTACAGCCACCGCCAGCACCACCTACCAATCAGGCATCGAGCTTCCCCACGAGCCCGGCCCAAACTCGGAGGGCGCTTTGCCTGCAGGGGAAGGCTGCTATCAGTGTGACCATGACTTTGGGGAAATTCCGCTCACCAAACGGGCCAAACGCAGCACTCGCAGGTACTAACAATGATTTCCTTTGTGGTGTTTTGGCCAGCTGATAACTCTTGCTGAGTCGATGTGAAATGAGTCACAACTTATCAAACATAGTTCTTGATCCATAGTATTTCCCCAGCTCTATGTTTTTCAAAGGTGGCTATAAGGGTTAAGGCATCGACCTCAATATCAATGATGTGTTTACATTCAGTCGCATCAATGTCACGAAGCATCACACACATACAACCATGGTGATGTCATGAAACCTTCCTAACCTAGTTTCCCCATTGTGCCACTGTGTCTTCTCCAGAGAGTTCCGAGAAGCCGACAGTCTGGATGAGCTGGTGGATCACTTCTCTGGCGCTGTGGGTCTGGCGACTAAAGGCAAGGCAGGGGAGGGCATCAGGAAAAAGAGAAGCGTGGCCCATCGCCTCAGGCATAAGAAGGTAAGCCTCTGACTAGTTCACTACTCACTACACATTATTTACTTATCCTGGTTTGTACACAAAACAGTGAAAGTCATATGGGTATTGATAAACTAAAGACGTCAAAACCCCTTTAAAAGAAAATGTCCCTAACACTAACACTGACTCATGACTCTTTTTGGGGGGGGGGGGGGGGGGGGGGGGGGGGGGGGGGGG
>JAULCB010251640.1:0-12471 GCA_032358575.1 Dendronotus rufus
GTCACCACGCGGGGTTTGAACCCACGACCTCCGGATTAGAGAGCAAACCCTCTGACCGCTCGGCTATTTCAGACCACTATACGTCTATAATGATAATATATTATAATATGAATTCTGAGAAAAAAAGCTTAGAGCGTAAACAAAGGCTGTCCTTGGTGGAACCTAGCTAGTATTTATTATTATGCAATGGGTGGGAAGAGCCTTAATGTTTGGACACAGTGTTGATTTGTCTTTCTATGGTTGGGTAGGAGTAGACACTGAAGAGAGGGCCGCTTAGACTAATCCTGACAAATCGCACACAAGTAAACGTTAAACATACACACGTCCTTTCTTTCTTTCTTTCTTGATCAATATACTATCTTTCGTATCTTTCGGTGTTAGGTTTAAACGTCATAACAACTTTTGCCACTGATTTCTATCCAATGTCTTCCTTTTTGCACCCACAAACTTACACCCCTTCTCTTTTTATAGTTTCAGTAATTACTTCCTGCTTTATTATTTTTGCTCTACCTCTGGGTAATTTCCCTTGCCGCTTACATTCTAATATTTGTTTTAATAATAATAATTGATTTATAATAATAATAATTTTGCTATCCTACTATCATTCATTCTGATTACATGTTCAATAAAATAAAATAGAAATAAAATCTGCCTTTATTGTCCCGATTGGCTTATTGCCTTGGTGGGTTCAATTCCGAAAAAAGACACCAATAACCCGCGCGTCAGCCGTAGAGCTGCGCCGCAGTATAGGCAATTGGAGCTACATTTCTCGCCCAAGGAAGAAAAAAGCATCTTAGATGATGTTTCTCTATTTTCATTTCTAAATTTCTGTTTCCACTTCATCTCTAATTCTAGATCAATTTGCGAAACAAAAAGGAAATAAATACGAAACACCAGAATTGGAGATGAAGTAAACACATACACACTTTTTTGAATTTCATTTAGTAATACGTCCTCAGCCTATAGCCTTGAGGCTAATGTGGTCACCGCTCCTTCCGGTTGCTGTTGCAAGAAGAGAACAGGTGCCAGAAGAAGTCACTTTCTGGATAGCACGCTAGTCTCTCACATAATAGCATTATTACCATCCCAACCAACACGCGCGAGTCGTTATCCATTGTGTAAAGAGTCCTATAACAAACTCAACGTCTGGATTCGAACCAGACACATCGATCATCAGCACCAGGTGTATACGTACGTTGACCTCAAGATTAACGACGCGAAATCTAGATAATTTAACGTTTATCTATAACAAATTTGAACGAAGCAATCTATGGGTATTAGACAGAGCTCCTGGTAAGTCTTAGTTCCAGTCGTAGTTAGCTATGTGCATTTTGTCCATGTATGCGAACTCAAAACTATTTATTTCTTCAAATTATAGATGTATCTTTATTCTTCTTCTCCTCAGGGTCAATGATGGACAACGACGATTTCATTCCGAGCCGAGGCCATCGAAGGCCAGTAGCCGTCACCAAGCCAATGGGCATGCCTTACCTCCCCCACCACAGAACGGCCATCTCGTCTCCATGGGCGGGCATAACGGTAGTCAAGGAGGGTACGGCTCGACTCCCGGTAACGCCCTCCCACGGGATGGAATGCGATTGCAATCCCTGCCTCCCAATAAGCCCAAAGGTCAGTGTGTATGGTGTGAATCCAGTCCACTATTTGTATATATCACAGATTAAAATTTTGAGAATTTGGTATTCAAATGGGACATACAGAACCATCTCTACTTCATCTGAATATCGTACGAAAAAAGACAGAAGTACCGGTAACATAATGTCGGTGCAAAAGCCGAAGCCCTACGTGAAGAATACGGAAGAAAATTCATTCGTCGCCCGGGGATCGAACCCAAGCCTGTTTTGGCAACACCGACTTGCCAGTGCGGAAGAGAGCGTTCTTATCCACCTAGTCACCCACTAGTAATGAATGTGATCCATTTCACAACAATAATACAATCAAGAAAAATAACATAGTATCATTAAACTACCATATCATATTCATCTGTGTTGGTTCAAGTGGTTGATTAGAAGCAGTAATGGCTACAATACTGTGGGTTTATTTTCTTTTTCTGGATACTAATATAATAGACAAGAAGCCTATCGATTGATTCCATGACGCACTGATCCATTCTGTCGTCAGAAAGCCGGGTAGGGTGGGGGAAAGGGGGGGTGGGGGGGGGGGGGTATTGTGACTTGCGTGATGCTTTCATTTTTCATAGTCTTTTTTGTTTGTGTACGCTCTTGCTAATTATGTTTATAATGTCAACAACAACTATTGTTTTCTCTATTCATAATTCATAAATTTTCCTATTTGCTTTTTAGTTCTTTCTTGATGCACCACGGAAAGCAGCAATGTGGGTTATGAAGCCTTTGTTATTAGCTATTTTGGATTTGGTGTTTAATAAACTATAGAAAGAATAATATGACTAATTAAAACGTGTGGGGTTTATTTTGTTGTAAAAATAACAGCGATATTTAGCCCAACCACACCCTTACTTCCAATAACATACGACATTAATTGGACCATGATAAAGGGAGCATAATATTGATTCAGTTACGACAAGCTTTCACGACAAGCATAAGGAACCCCCTGCTTCTTGATTTAAAAAAAACCCGATCAAAGCAAAGGACAGTGCCGATGGGTGATTGAGCCTTGATGGAATAAAAGTGAGAACGAAAGATTAGTGGTAGTGGCAGTGGTAGCTGATATATTTCAGTCGGTGGTGTTGTCGAGGTATGCATGGGTCCAACCCAAAGTGTGGTCCTAGCCATAGTGCGGTCCAAGCCATAGTGCGGTCCAACCCAGAGTGTGGTCCAACCCAGAGTGTGGTCCAAGCCATAGTGTGGTCCAACCCAAAATGTGGTTCAAGACAGAATGCGGTCTAAGCCAAAGCATACACAGTTATCTAACTATATAATAGATCGCTTTGATTCAATCACAGTACAATCTGTCGAATATGAATCTTCCTTCTAACTTTTCATCGACGCTTTCCACTATGTTCTGCTTGTTTGTTTTCCACAATCCGACCACCTCTGTAACACTCGTTACCATTCATGTGGTGCGATGCATTATTCTTACCTCTTTGTTTCAGTGGACAGTGTTGACCACCGCCAGGTGAAATCGGCCCCAAACAACGAAGGCACCAAAGTAGGTCAAGGGCCGAGTCCACTCAGAGGCTATAACAGCAGGGGGGATTCAAACCCGATGACGCAATCGAGGTCAAGATTACCAGATAACGATCCTGGAAAGGGTGAGTGGTCACTATCTTGTCAAATTATTATAGCCTGCCTAGCCGACAAATTAAACTGTTCAAGTTCCCTGCAATATTATTAAAACTAAAGTTACCATTATTGATAGTCGGTTAGAGAAAGATCGTACTATGTCTCGCTTTCTGCTCTATTGTTTTTGGCTGGATTTTTCAGAAATTAAGAAAAAGCTTTAAATCCGGGTCGTTATTTATTTGAGATCATGTATATGGCGTTTATCCACGGTCATAACCATGCTCTAAGCGCTTCACAATGCCACATTTATCCCTGGCGAAACAAGTAATACATCAGATGAAACAAGCTGCCTGTTCTGTTAGGCGCGTATACAATTTTCCGGACAAAGACAACGCCAGGGGGACATCCGAATTTTACATCCGTCTCCGATAGGATGAGGAAAATTGTGTAAAGAGTCTTTCCCAAGGACTCAACGAAGGATCCAGTAAAGATTTGTCATTAGAATAGAACTGTATTGACGCATGAATGATATTACTGTGTTCCGCACGACTGACTGCAAATCGAGTTCGTGTCGTAGTGTCTACGTGCCGGGGGAATGTCAAAGGGGAGTGTTGTGTGAGGGTAACCTGTGGACACTGTCTGTTCTGGTGGCTGCAGACAGTAGGGAACAATGGCCAGTGAATGGGGAAGGTGGGCGGTTTGTATTTATTGATTCGGTACAGGTTGCTATGTGGTGTGTTTGTTGTCAACGAGAATAAACACACGGGTAGGTACTCTACTCTACTAGGTAGGTACCCGTCTTACTGTACTGTCTATCTCTATGTCTGATATTCCAAGCAAAGAGCCGTGCAAGAAAGAAAGAGTCGTGGGTAATTTATAGATTGCGAATAGTCTAAACCAAGTGTAAGTAGGTGTAAATGGCAAAGAAATAGAAAATAATCTAAAGAATTTCACATCACGGTGAAAATAGTTGTGCGGAGACTAGGACACGAAAGCACTCTGAAATCAAAGAAAATCTGGAAGATTTACACACCGCTGGTCGGTACTTTCGTGTGCTAAGAAATTCTCATAATTTCATAATGTCATATCATAAAAGATCTATTACGTTCATAATGAATAAATCTGTTTAGACCTATTATTATAATATAGTAAAGTATTAAAGTCATTTCCCAGTAGATACTACTTGACTGAAAAAAAAACAATTTCAGAAAACATTGAAAAAGAGGTACAATTTTTGATGATGCGCAGAAAAGAAGTAATGGTAGAAAGTGTCGATTGAAGCAATTTGGGTACGCACGTACTTAGCAAAACCCAACACTGACAGACAGGTCGAATATCACAAGGTAAACGAGAAGGAAAGAGAACAAGGTAGAGTTTGTTTTATTGAGCATTGATAGGTGCCACGACATCCCGAATGATATACTATTGCCTTTTATGCACTAAGCACTGGGGGGCAGCAGCTACTAGCACGTATTTCACTTCACTCCAATCGGTAATGGCAACAAAAACCGCTTGACATCGGTACGAACGTACGAACGCTTGGCATAATGTCAGCGCGGCACTCCTCTACTCGACCGTGCCTGGCAAAATATAATTTTGTTCCATCGTTCAACGCTTTTTTCTGACCGCTTTCTTTCAAAATTGAAAAATTGAAAAAATGTAATTAAGTGAGAGCATTTATTTAGCGCTTATCCACGGTGACCACCATGCTCTAAGCGCTTCACAATACCACATTTATCCCTGGCCAAATATGTAGCACATCAGACGAAACATGCAGCCTGTTAGGCGCGTATACAGATTTTCGAACAAAGACAACACCAGGGGGACCTCCGAATTTTACATCCGTCTCCGATAGGATGAGACAGATCGTGTAAAGAGTCTTTCCCAAGGACTTAACGTCTTGCCTGGTCAGGGCTCGAACCCTGGACCCTACGATCTCCAGGCGGATACGTTGACCGCTAAGCTGCCAACGCCACGGCACTATCTAGATAGTTGTCCCCTGTAGCTGACATGAACACATTCAGGTATCTACGCGAGGGTCATGCGATCAACAGCTTGTGTGATGACTCGTTACTCGAGATAAGACCAAGGCTACGTTATTATTAATGGCCATCGATCTGGTCCGATCACTCGTGACGAAGACGATAGATAAATCGATGAGAACAGTTTGTCGTTTATTTATTTATGACTGATGGTGGTACTATAGTGTAACGACGTGTAGGTAGGCAACGCAAAGAGACGGAGTGCTGAGGGAGGCGGAATGGAAGGGAGGGAGTATCGTATGGAATATTAATTATATTTATTATAATTTAGCAAGCCTGCAGTGTAGGTTCTCTCATTTTTACTTCTAAATGAGAGGCAACACAAAGTTGGCGATTTAAAAAGTTGTTTGGTTAGCAGCTGAGTAATGCGTCTAGTGTATTGCTCATAGCGCCATTCAAGGATGGGTACAGTGGGTTGATCGCCTGCTCGCCGTAACTCATGATCCATAGTATTTCCCGGCTCTGTGTTTTGTCGAAGGTGGTTATTGGGGTCATTTAAGACTTGGCATGGAGCTGGGTGCCGACACTGCGACAGCGGTATAAGGCATTGGATAACAAACAAACATAATTTAGCAAAACCCCGTTATTTCTTTATAATCATCAGCAGCAGCAGCAGCAGCAACAACAAC
The DNA here is from genome assembly GCA_032358575.1 of Dendronotus rufus. Classification (NCBI taxonomy): domain Eukaryota; kingdom Metazoa; phylum Mollusca; class Gastropoda; order Nudibranchia; family Dendronotidae; genus Dendronotus; species Dendronotus rufus. The sequence continues at coordinate 5,893 of JAULCB010251640.1, forward strand.
AAAAACTTCATCGTTATCACCGCCGTCATCATCATCATCATCATCATCCTTATCATTATTACCATCGTCATGTTTTTGATATGCCAGTGCGTTAAAGTCTTTAAATATAATATTGTGCCCATATGATTTGGGGGGGGGGGGGGGGGGTTATTGATGGCAATTTCCTCTAGGTTTTTCTTTTATTATTACTTTCTTTGCTATTTTCGATGTTGAAATTATTTGAATAGCAAAACATAAGAATAAAACCAACCAGAATACAATAAATAAACGATTTGAAAAAACGACAAAGAGAAACACCCCCAACCGATATTGTCTTCTTTGTATCTAAAACAATGCGATCACACCTGAAGAAAGGAACCAGTCCAATAGGTTTATGATGAGTCCGTTCCTTTCACAATTGATCGATCGACATTCCCTCTTTACATTCCACTCATGTTTCCTCCCGAGGGTCCTCATTACGAGTTGCCGTGGTGCCGACACTATCACTATCACTATCAGTGTCATTAAAAACTGTCATAAATAAGAATCGGTCAGCCCCCTGTTGAATGTGTCAGTCAAAAAGCGTTGTATTGCTGAGTAACAATTTAATAACCAGGCTGGTAAACATTCCAATGGATCTGACGCCAATATAACTTATTGATTTCGAATCGCGACTGATTTTATGAGAAGATAAAAAAGAAAGAAAAAGAGAAAAAGAAAAGAGAAGAAATAAAAGGAAAAGGACGGTGTCTGAAGGGGATTTGCTTAATTTGCTATTCTAGATTCACAATGCTACTACCATAATTCTTCAACTACTGGACATAGATATTGTTTTATTAGAGCTGAATTAAAAAATAACAAACTATTCCGTTTTCTGTCCACAGATCTTCACCAAAGGACGCACGGGAAAGCAACACGAGCCTACGAAGTGAAATACTTAAAGTAAGTCAAATTCAAATGAACAAGACAGGCCGATGATAGTCAAAAAATGGCAAATTAGTAAGTCATCTTGGAGACATTTGAAGACAGGAAAAAGGGATACAACACCAAAAGATACAAATTAAATGAACTAAAAGAAAGTGGGTTGTTGCTTGCTTTCTTTCTGTAGCGTGACCACTGTAACTTGCGGTGTTAGGATGTTCTTATGGTGTTAAAAACAAAACAAAAGTACGTCTTCTCTAGCCCTGTTGTGTGTAGACGGACACATACTGCTGATGATTGACCCTTTGCCAATTGTTGGATTGGATGTTCAGATACATATATAATATGCAGTTTTGTTTTGATATTGGTACGATTAACTATCACAGATAGATGGGTTAACATCTAAATATTGTTAATGGTAATAATCACTTTTGTTTTCTTCCTTTCGTTAATATGTCACTTGCATGATCATTTTATGCGATACTGTTAAATACGACTTATGATTTCCTTTTTTTCCCAGGTCAAATAAATTTGCAAGCTCTTGGGCGCAAGTCAGGGCAGACAATCCAACTTTTAACGACGTTTCTCCAGGGTGAGTTGTCTCGCTTAATTCATTTGATAACGCTTCTAAAAATGTTTTCTTTAAATCAACACAATAATTGAAACGCTATACAATAAAACCACCCTAAGTTCAGCCACCATTTTCTCTAACTGACAAGATTCATGCAAAGAACGCACTGACGTTTTATGATATAGATAATATGCAATAGGGTTTTAGTTTTCGTCATACCGATATTCTCCGTATACCTCCAAATTTGCAATGGTATCAAAGTTGGCGGTATAAAAAAGGTTTCGCTGTAACATAGAGCCTCAACCTCTGGAATTCAGAGCATTAGAGCGACACACCAGCACTCTTCTAACGTCTGGGGCAGTTACCAAACCCTATTAACTTATGTTAGAATAATGCTTGATTAACAAAGATTTATTTTGTACTGACACATACGAAAATTATCCAGAGATACCAGCAAGCTTTTATTCGATTATTAAAAGAAAATGAATGATGATATCTATTGGTTGAGATTGTTTTCACTAGTGTTTTGTAGCTCCATGTTTGACATCGTTTCTCTTTCTGCAGGCATTCACCAGGCCGCCCGGTGAAAGGTCAACCCAACCCTTACCAGACGCCTGAATATGGCTCCAAGACAGGCTCAACGAGGGATTCCAGTCCTAGTAACCATGACGATGCCAGGAGAGACCAGAAACAGACTTTACACAGGGAGCACCGGAGCCGACCTACTCACAAAACTCGGGGCGGTGCCAAAACGCGATTCGCGGACAACAAAAACAATACCGCGACTAGTCCGGGTAGAGCAGATCATGCTGCCAGTGGGGACGAGAGCGATGCTGTGGCAGACGAGAACAAAGCGAGCCCTTCCAGCGAGCAGAGAGACAGAAGGGTAGCCAAGAAAGTAGAATGGGATCAAAGCGTCGCAGTCCCCCCTGGCGAGAAACCGCCTCCACAGCATGTCACGTTGCGGTATTTGGACGGTCTTACGTTCAAACCGTCAATCAACTCGAAACAAGACGTGAAGCGGACGTACAATTCTCCAGAGAGGACACGTAACAAAGACAATGCTGAGCTGAATTCAAGCTTTTCAGAGACTGAGGAAGGATACGAATCTCCCGCTAACGAATCGTACGGTTCCCAAGATGGCTCCGACGACGAAGGGTCCAAGGAAAGACAAAAGAAAGATCCATTCCTGAATCGCCGCGAAGCCCGGAAATACATCAAAATGAACAATGTGTACGGAAGTGAAGCTTTCAAGAACCAGAGGAAGGGCTGGTTTCTACAAAAACTGACGGAAGCTCAGGAAACTAAGGCCAAACTTGAAGCGGGACAAACTCGAGAAGAGAGGAAGAAACGCGAGGAAGATAAGAAAAAACAGAAAAAGCAACTCGATTATGTCAGAAGAAAGTTCCGAATGGAGCAAGAGCATCGTTTTAGGACGCAGTACGTCACTGCCCGTGTGTTAGAACACGAACGCGTAAATAGACATATGTACGGTCTTCCTGAGGACTACCTCGACCTGGGCAATCAGCTAAATCGAGCCATGTTTGACGACGAGGACCAATCAAATACTAAAGACGACTCTTCTGAAAACAAAGAGAACAGACTGCTAGCCGATCGAGATAACAACGCGAAAAGCAATGCAAAATCGAAGCACAAAACCTCACCGACTAAGAAAAACGTGACAAAACCACCGAGTCTATCGCCAAACAGGAATGATAAGAAGAAAACGAAGGAAGAAGAGACATTAGAAAAGATGCGCCAGAAACAGATTAGTTGGTATGCCAAGCCAGAATCAGACTCAGTGTCCCCTTCCACAGAAACTCGGTCCCATGCCTCTCACGACACCTCGGGCTACGAGAGTGCAAAGATTTCTTCTGATCATATCATTGGCAACCAGGAGTACCCCGGGGAACGAAACGATTCAAGCACAAACGACACAAATACACGAAACGCTACAGATGCCAAAACCAAAACCACCTCCGACGGTAAACAGAATGAAAATCCACACGCGAAGAAAAGATTAGAGTCTCAGAAGAATATCTATTCTCGACCAGCCAAGAAAAACTCTCCCGTAAGGCAACACGGATTGGGAGTGAGGGCAGGGTACAACAGGGAAACTGGAAAACGACAGACTATGCAGAACGGTATGCAACCAGAGGGACAATCAGAAACCAAAACAGATTCCGATGAGACCAACAATGGAAGCACCACACCACCGTCGGGACCAGGCTCCAACAAACCAGTGAAGAACGGGCACACCCCGGATACAGCAACCGACTCTAATAACAATGAAGCAACAATTGGTCCCAACAAAGGTGTGGTCAATTACAAAAATGCAACCGCACTAAATCGGCATGGTCAAGGACGTGGAGATACAGATTCCACTTTGAATAATCAAAATGCTACCATTTCTAAACGAAAACCAGTGGAAAACAGCGGAGGAAGTAATTCAAAACAATCAGGTGCCACGGCAACAAACACCCATAACCAACAACAAGCCAAAAATAGTACGATAGCTAATGGGGAAAATGGTGATTCCAAAGAGCCATCTAAAGCAGAATCAGTCACTGGGGTAAAAGAAAGTGTTTCAACTAGAAATGGAGACAAATCAACAAAATCTGATACAACAGGTGCTAAATCGATCCTTCCCAATTCTGGAGACTCGTCATATCTGTCAAAACTGCAGAAACAGTCTTCACACAAGGACACCTTGATAGCTAAGAATGAAGAATCGCAAAATGGTAACAAACAAGACAAAACAAAAAACAATACGGCGAACCAACCTGTAGTGTCGGATGTAAAAAGCAACGATGTGCAAGCAGAAGTTCCGAAAGACACGAAGGATACAAAAGTTTCCACGTCAAGTAAAGACCAACGAGTCCAAAATCAAATGATTGATTCCAAACCAGTAGCGAAAAAACAAAACGAAAGAATTCCTCACGTTTCTGAACCACAACAGGGCCAAAATGTATCTTCTAATTTCACTCCCAAACAATCTCGTCCTTCGTCTTTTAGTCAAAGCAATGCGAAACCCGTTCCAAACAGCAGTGGCGATTCTGGTGTTACGGGTGGTGGGCACTCTACTAAATCTAAACCTTCTGAAACACACAATGCAAAGCAAACGCGTCCTAGAGATTCAGCTGTACCAACTCAAAAAGCAGCCGAGCAACAACACACCACATCGAGGAGACAAACTACTTCCAATAGTCTTCCCATCAAAGAACACAGAGCGGTGCCATCGGACGACGCAGCCACACGCCCGTCGCACGCGGACACGCAGAGGGGACGAGGCGATTCTAAGAACTCACCGAACACGAAGAGGAAGAAGAAGGAGTCCATTGCCGATCGAATGTTCAACATCAACACGGGCCCCACCTGGGACCCCAACGGGAAGACCCCCAAGATGGAAGGCATCGACACTGTCATGGTCACTGCCAAAGACGACAAAGGTAACTACAGATTATGGCAATACGACGTATTGATAGCATTTGGGATATTTTTTTCTTGGTATACGACATAGAAATACCTTTCTTTTTCATACTATTCATTCTCAAATCAATTTTGTTTATTGTATAGCTTATGAAATCAGTTTTTCTCAGTACGTTTAATTACAAATTAATGAAATTACTTTTTAGATTATTTAATAGTATCATTGTTACATTGGGCTGGATTGAGTATATTCTTAACATAATTAAATGCATAAATATTGTGGTACTGTTGTGTTGTTTTTTTATAACAGTAACATCAAATATAAAACGTTTGGTTCCGCTGCATATTTCACTTAGAACTATGATTGTTATTATATTTTATATATTGTAGGTCGAGATGTGAAGAAAAGGAAGAACGTAAAAGATGTGGTCAAAGAGGCAGACAGCTTGTTGAAAGTCCCTCACACAGGTAATCTTATTATATGATATATGGTTGGGTTTGTTGAATGACATTAAGACAGTAAAAATAACACATTTAAAACGTATACCTACCATATGATAATTATAATATTATGAAAAGAACAAAGCCTTTTAAAACATAGTATGTTCAGCAATAACACGACTATGAGAAAAAAAGTGTTTTCTAAGGGAAGGGGCAAACATCAAGGCGGCGTAGATCGGAAGCTCCTCTGAAACACAAGGAAAATGAAAAGTAGGACAAATCATCAGCTGTCAATTAATATTCCGGAACATTCTCGCAGAGATTGCTTGTTATGCGCTTCTAACCACCAAGTAGTCCTGTTATATTATCTCTTTTGTGATATAATTTAGAAATTAGGAATGGAACGGCATGTAGTAGTAGAGCGCCAGTTTTCTCGGCTTATAAGTTGAGCGGACAAGGTTCGAATTCGCGTCGCCGTGCGTATGATTGTTGGACTGACAACCCCAAACCTCTGGTTTATCCATGACATAATATAGTTTATGCGGCGAGATAGCACTAGATCGCAAAAGCAAACTAAATCCCGTGTTGTCCCCCTTTTTATTCCAGACGGCCTTGACCGAAAGAAAGGCAGCGCCAGAAGCAGACGGAGCCGAGCTGTCTCTGACGTGACGCTGGGGTCCGATTTTGAAGTCGATGAGGATGAGGAGTTGGACGACGATCTCTTCGAGAGGCTGAGGAGGAAGTACAACATACAGATAGACAGCGATGAAGAAGATAACCGGTAGCTTTGGTGTACTTAGACTAGATATTATATAATATTATTATCTCGCCTGTACAAAAGACGTTTACTTTGATCTGTGATAATAACTGGATGCGTTGACGATCAGTCCTTGTAATGATATTATCGTTACAATAATAGTGCTAGAAATAGATACCCAAAGATTTCATTCCATAGTCATAAAGGCGTTAATCATGAAATGAAGCCTGTTGTTGCGTGGTTTTGTTGGTATTTTTGTGTGGTGTAGTCTCTATAATGTGTTACGTTTGTTTTAATTTTCTTTTTGAAAAACGCCGTTGTGGTCTAGAAGTTACGAGCTTACCCGCTACGCAGTTGACCACGGTTCGAATCCCGGTACTGTAGGTTTGTTTACGGTTAGACTTTGCTATGTGTGTGTGTGTGTGTGTGTGTGTGTGTGTGTGTGTGTGTGTGTGTGTGTGTGTGTGTGTGTGTGTGTGTG
>JAULCB010251751.1:0-12467 GCA_032358575.1 Dendronotus rufus
GAGAGAGAGAGAGAGAGAGAGAGAGAGAGAGAGAGAGAGAGAGAGAGAGAGACAGAGAGAGAGAGAGAGTGAACAGAATAATTAATTAGTATTAGTTTCAGAGCTTATGGGCTAGCGAGGGAGGGACATTATCAGCATCTTACTTCTTTGTTTTGTTATCCAATACCTTTACCTTAAATACCGCTTTCGCAGTGTCGGCACCTGGCTCCATGCTCAGTCTTAAATATGGTGAATGAGGTAGATGTCCCAATAGCCACCTTTGACCAAACACAGAGCTGGGAAATACTATGGATCAAGAACTATGGCAAGCAGGTGATGAGCCTACTGTGCCTGTCCTTGAATGGCGCTAAGAGCAATACATTGGACGCATTGCTCAGCTGCTAACCAAAAAATTGTTTATGTCGCCTACTTCGTGTTGCCTCTAATTCATATGTAAAAATGAGGGGACCTACACTGTAGGCTTGGCATCTTATTACTACGACAACTAATCCTAAGCTTGAAACAGCTAGTTAGCTGAACCATAGTTCACTGCTATTGGCTGTCAGCCACCAAAGGTAAAGAAAGAGATGCAGTTAGGTTTTATGCAGAGCTCGAAAGGCAACAAAAAAGTCATAACTGTATTTAAGGAACTGAACTTGAGAATTCACAATTATGAGTGCAATAGTTTGACTTTTAGACCATACTCCAGAAAGGGATTCTATCTTTAAAAAATGATCTGGCAACGAGCAAATCACCCTTTACTTACTGTTTCCAGATGAACCAATCTTTCAGCCAACTGTTTTTGGTCCAACAGTCGGTCCAAGGAGTCGAGTATTGCCATCCCCCTCGACATCCCTTCCTGTCCCTTGAAGTCGAGGTACTCTAGAACAGTGTGGTCCCTGGGCAGTGAGCACGTATACAGAAAACGAAAAAATAGGATGAACTTGTTGGTTTGTATATCCAGTCGATGTAAGCACTAAAAACTGTATTATAAACTATAATAAAAGTACTACATACAGAAATGGAACTAAAATTTGACTACTTTTATCCCAAAAGCTATGATGGACTAACTTTTAAAAAGGCCGATGGTAGTGGTAGGGAGAGCGATAATGCGCTCTCCGTACCGCCCAGGGTAGGGAGAGCGATAATGGCGGATGGCAGTAGATTTTTTCAATTTATGTCATAAAGAAGATTCTTTTTATTGTTTGCTGCTTTTCGCCATAACAATGTGCCTTTTAAGGACAAATAAAGATTATCTTATCTTATCTTATCTTATTATCGCACTCAATTAAACGCAAATCACTAGGGTACACACAGCGCGAGCAATCTATTTTAAAGATTTCTTCGCGCATGCGCCATCATGATTTGCCATTATCGCTCTCCGTACCGGCGGTACGGAGCGCGCATTATCGCTCTCCCTACCCACTTCGTTTAAAAATTACAAATTTGGTGTCAATGGAATCCAGATAGTCCTGTCGTCCTTCTTCATTCAAATCCCGACAAACACGTGTTCCCATTCTGTTACTGTGTTTTGTCTGATCAGATCGGAGACTGTCTATAAAAAAGAGGTCCTACCTTTGAACTGACTGTTTTCTATGTGAAAAACGTTGGGTGTAAAACACCTCCATTTGAGACTTTGAACACACGCCAATTCTTTGGTGTGTGTTCAACGAATCTAAACATTAAGAACAAGCAGCGAGCATAAACCTACTTTCGCTTCTGCAGGGCCACCTAGTATCAAAGTGTAAAATAACGGAAGCAAAAGTAGATTTATGCTTCTTACTCCTGATATTCTTTGCCTACACGACTTTTTTGATGATTTGACCTTTTGACCTTTTGACTTTTTGACTTTTTGACTGACCTGCTTGTAGTCATATTGAAGGTCATGTCTGCCAGTGTGTGGACAATCTCGGCCAATCTGTCCAGCAGCATCTGGTAGACATTGGTGGTGCTTTGACCGCCATTGGTCATTTCCACCAGAAGCAGACAGATCTCAGGACTCTTAAAATTAAATTTAATGAAATTATATATATAGCGCCTATCCACGGTCATCACTATGCTCTAAGCACTTCACGCAATACCACATAATTTATCCCTGGCGAAACATGTAACACATCAGACGAAACATGCGGCCTGTTAGGCTCGTATACAATTTTTCAGACCAAGGCAACGCCAGGGGGACCTCCGAATTTTACATCCGTCTCCGATAGGTGCGTGAGTGTGTGGCATCGGCAGCCTAGTGGTCAGCATATCTGCCTTGAGATAAAGGGTCCAGGGTTCGAGTCCTGACCCCGCCCAATGTTGAGTCCTTGGGAAAGACTCTTCACAAGATTTTTCAGGAAGTAGCCAGTCCGCAGCAGGCAATTCAACGGACCCCAACCAAAACTTATCTGAGAGGAAGGATGTCTTGGTAGGCCAAGAAACTCCTAATGCTACTACTCCCACTCTCCGTCTTGTACCCATCTTGGAGACGCAGTGACCGAGTAGTTAAGGAATTGCACTGAGACCTGGATAACCTGGGTTCGAGTCCCACTTCGGCACTTCGTATTTTTCCTTGGGCAAGAAACTTAACTCCAATTGCCTATCTTGCGGCGCTGCACTACGGCTGACGCGCGGGTTATTCAGGTCTTTTCTCAGAATTGAACCCAAAATGACAATAAGCCATTTGGGACAAATAAAGGAAAATTCAATTTATATTTATTTATTCATTTATTCATTTTATCATCCCCTCTTACCTTCATTAGGACGGCACACACAGTCTCTGCCAGTCGGTCTATCAACTCAAACGCCATTATCTCATCTTGCGGCGACTCAACCACCACCATGACAATGGCACCATGAGATACCAGGCTCGGCATTAGAGGCTAGACGGACAGTGAATGGGGGTGGATTATTATTAGAAATACAGTCAGTGATACATAATATATTCGTCTAACACAAATGATATGTAAAATTCACCGACTCATGAATTTCTATAATTATAATAATGTAACTATAAAATACATACTACAGTTCATCATGAGAATCACTAACAAATGTAGCAAATCAAAGCGAGTAGTGAAAATGGAAGAGCTTCTGTAAGGAACGAGACGGTAAAAACACTGAACGTTTCAGTCTCTTAACAAATAGCAACGAACACAAAGTGTTTGAGATATTATCTGCGACCGTTTCAATGATCACCTCATCGTCCAATGTTTCTATGATGTTAAAGTTGTATGTTGAAGGGCTGTCACTGGAGGGGTCAGAGGTCGGGATAGGAAAGGACGCTGTGGAGGCAAAGCGGACGTTGCTTCCATTCTTAACTTCCTCTCCTGTCAGCAGGGGACTTATGGGAGAGGTGAGGAGTCTGTCTCGGATGATGAGAAGTTTGTGGGGCATTGGGTAAAAAAACTCCTCAGAATCATCCTCTGTGGAAACAAAATATTGCATCGGGTTAGATGATTTTGGGAGTCAGAAGTCTAGTGGTCAGGATATGTACCAGGCAAATGATGGATGTTGAGTTCAAATCCTCACTGAGCCCAATTTGTAGAAATGGGTACCCACGACTACAAACAAAAATAATTTGGAAAGTAATAGCAATAGAAGTAAAAGAATCTGTGTAGACCCAAGATTACATGAAGCAAAGTCTGTATAAACACATTATATGTTCCTCCAAGAATTAATACAGTTTAATATAATATTATCTTATCTTTTTTTGTTTCATGATTATTATGATTATCACGATTATCATCAATACTATCATTCACTATACTATCATTACAAAAATGAGAAGAATTTACCACATCTCTTATTGTAGTAAGCCTTTGACTGTGTGATGACTGGGTTACCCGCCCATTGAAAGGATCCTTTGGGAAGTTCAAACAGCACTAGCAAATAAAAGATGAAATAAAAGAAATGACATTTCAAAACAGATGTTTTAGTGAAAATACTAATCTCATAACTAGTGATATAAAGAATTTAATATCAAGTCCAGACGTTCACACCATAATTTGTGCTCTCTATCCGGTTATAGCAACAACAACAAAACAAATTATTAATTCTCTGTGCCAAATGTTATGTTATAACTACTCCAGAGAAAAGAGGACTTTTAGGAACCACTCAGCCAGACGACAATCACTAGCACTATGATCACCACCACCACTACTACCACCACCATGATCACCACCACCACCACTACTACTACCACCACCATGTCACCACTACCACCATCACCACCACCACCACCACCACAGGAACCTCATGATTATTGCTACCAATCCCTTTATCATCAATTCTAATCTTCTAAATCATGGACGAGATAATTTAATATTTTTCATAAGAACCCTTAGTTATTCTGTACAGCACACGCAAATCCCCCTAGCTTACTCACTTGAAGAGTCTGGGATGACAGCTGCGTTACACATCATGGCGAGGCAATTACCCAGTCGTGAACAGTTCACAAACAGGTAGTGAAGTCCCCTCTCCGTCACCTTCTTGCAGCCGTTGATATCGATCTGAAAGACAAAAAGAAAAAAACTCAAAAATCTACGATTATACTCAAAATCTTCTTCATTGCACTATATGATCTAACCAAGGCGATGAGAACTAAAGTAGTAGAACTCGACACCAGGTACCGGTATACCAAAAACGCTTAAAACAAAAATAGCAATATAATATAATAAATTTTAAGACCGGAATTTTTCATTTTATAAAAATGGGTTAATCTGAAATAGTTCCCATTTCTACGCCTAGGTAGAGTAAAGAAAATTGTGCAAATAGTGTTTCTTAAGGATTTAGCATCTGGCCCAGGCAAGATTCAAACCTTAAACCCTTCAATCACCAGGCAAATACACTGACCATTAAAGCTACTGACACTGACACCACAAAAGACTTTAAAATAGAATCTAAAAATGGACACCATTTCTTTTTCTGCAATCAAAGAATGAAATGAAATACTGTACCAAGAAAAAAATAAAAGAGGCAAAATTCAAAAAATATTATAGGTTCGATTTCGATTTCAATCGATTCTCTTAATATTTCATTGCACAGGCCATCACAGATATTGCAAACAAAGGTAATGCATTGCTTGGAAAAAGTAAGGCGATAGTTTAAGTTAAAAGATAAGAAACAAAAGTATACCATGCATGCGAATATAATATTATACATGTAACAAAAGATGTGTGAAAGAACATACATTACGTGGTACCTAATTGGTAGATCAGAAAACTTACCGAATCTATATTTGGAAATAACTCTGACAGCCAAATCAGGCCTTGGTCTGTTATGTTATGGCAGCCTGGAGAGAAAAACAAACCCAGAAAATAGGTGGTGGTAATGATGATGATGATGATGATGATGATGATGATGACTGATGATGATGATGACTGATGATGATGATGATGATGATGGTGGTGGTGATATTGATAATGATGATGATGATGATGATGATGATGATGATGGTGGTGGTGGTGGCGGCGATGATGATGATGATGATGATGATGATGATGATGATGATGATGATGACGACGACGACGACGATGATGATAACGATGATAACGATGGTAATGATGATGATAATGACGATTATAAGGATAGTAATGATGATGATGATGATGATGATGATGATGATGATGATGATGATAACGATGGTAATGATGATGACGATGATGATGATAACGGTGGTAATGATGATGATGATGATGATGATGATGATGATGATGATGATGACGACGACGACGACGACGATGATGATGATGACGACAACGACGATGGCGATGATGACGATGATGATGATGATGATGACGATGATGATGATGATGATGATAACGACCCATGGGAAAATGTTGAAATGTTGTTTATTTGTATTACCATCATTTTAAAAGTAAATATAATGTGAAAATAATTGAGACTTTTACATCTACTATTTAAAAAAAGAAGGAAAGAGACTAAGAAAACCCTTCAAATGATCTCTTCTTCCTGTTGCATCTACCTACCAGAAAGATAGACCTTTTGCATGTTGTAGTAAGTGAACCCCCGACCTATCCCTTTGGGACGACCCAGCAAATTGGCAAAGGTCATATCTGTCAACAGGTCAAGGCCACTCAAATTCAACCTCGTGAGGTCAGCAGACACGTTCTGGTTTCGGATGATTGGCTGTTTTGGGACGACAAGGAGTGAAAATTGGGGCGAAGGTGATTAATGACAACTGTGATTGATCCGAACTCTTTAATTTCTTTTCAACTATGAAAAATTGCAAGACTTTAAAAAATCCCAACTATCTATAAAGATAAATAACAGCAGTTTCTTTCAATCCCTTTGAATATATAATTATCTATACAAATTGTACTGATGGATTGGCCAAAAAACGAACCAAAAATATATCATATAATATATAGTATGTGCATAATTCTCTAAATACAGAATAAAACTTAATACACATTAAGTCAATTGTTTGGAAACAATCCTGAATTCATTCCTACCTGAACCAGATGCAAAGGGACATACTCTGGCAATTCCAATTTCAGTCGTTCGTATTCTTCATCAAACAATTCCTTTCTCCCTAGTAATACTGTGAAAGTATAAAAAATGTTCTTGCAAATATAATAATGTCTTTGAATTCGTTATCTGCAGTGAAATGTTAGAAAATATTTCAAAACTCTAAACGAGTCATCAGAGAAAAATTTGAGGTACTGCTTCTTGGTGAACCAGATTGAAGTTAGTCAAGCAAGCCAAGTTTGTTTGTTTGTTTGTTTGTTTGTTTTAAGTTTCACAGCGCTTCAAGCACCAAGGGTAGTCTCAACACCGGAAAAAGTAAGTTGATAGTTCAAGTTCTAAGATAAGAACCAGAAGTAGATTTTTTGTGTTTATAATTTATACAAATATGAAATATATACATCAAGTACATAGATAACATTGAATAATATTAACATCATATAAGCACACCTAACACATATCCAAAAATCTATTTACGATGCTCTCACAATCCCCCAAAATGTATTTGAATGGCGTGATGTGCAATACATTGGACGCATTACTCAGATGCGAAAAGTAGAAATTTACTGTTCATGTTCCCTTCGTGTTGCCTCTCATTTATATAATATATATGTGAAAATGAGAAGACCTAAACAACAAGCTCAAAACGTGTTAAATGCAAGAGCTTATGGCAACTCAGGATTACACAGGCAAAGGGAATCTCCCAGAACAACGTTGGATCGACAAGCCCCATGGAAGGATTGCATTCCAGAGAGGAACTATCCAAGAATCTATGACTATGATCCTAATTCTTCTGAGCAACTAAGGCCCTAGAATGTGCACACTTCAACAATATTAACAATAAGAGCGAAATCAACAAATATCATACTCTGATGACAATAGAAGTAGTAGTAGCAACAACAACAACAACAACAACAACAAAAACAACAACAGTCGCATGAATAATAATAACAAAAAAATTGAAAAACGATGCATTTGAATCTTACTTTGCTTCTGCGTATCTCTTATCTCAACATGTTTCAACTCGCGTATTTTATTCAGGAGATCTAGACCGTTAATATTAAATTTAATTCGGTCTTCTTCATGTGAATTGACGGCAGGAGGGGGAGGAGGAGGCGGTGGAGGAGGAGGTGGTTTCTTTTCACGTTTTTTCAAATTAGAAGCTGCTACTTTATTAGTTCGAGCGGGTTTAGGCTTTTCATCGGGGTCCAATTCTGCGGTGTCTGAAAATGGAAAAGGTGATGAAAATGCGGATTCATCGTATGGCAGTGACAGGGACGCCGTGGGAACTTGCTCCGAGGTAGTACTTTTTGGGCTTGATTCGTTACTGCTTTTATCTTCCTGCTGCGAGCCTGTTTGCAAATGTGTCTGTCGGAGAGTTTGTTTTTGTCTGGGTATCGGGGTAGGAGTGTTTTTTCCTTTAGTAGTCGCGGATGATTCAGGTGGTGTCTTACTAACTTCACCTGCAAATTGTGCTTCCCTCTCTTTTTCATTTGACGTCGAAGGTAATGATGCCCCTGATGTTTCAGCAGAATTATTCATGGGATTATCATCAGCCTTCTGACTGGGTACGTTAGGTTTTACAGACCTTGTCAATTTGACACTGTCTTCTTTACACTTAGATGCAGCTGCCACTGATGTTGCTGTTGTTGCTGCTGATGTCGATACTTTCACAACCGAAGTCTGTTGTGTTGACTGTTCTGCTTGCGGTGGTTCCGGAGATTTTAGTTTCCCGCCGCTCTCGACCACTCCCTGACTTGATTTGACACTAGAGGCTGACCCTTGTCGGGACACGTCAGCCTCTTCTTTCCTTGGCCTCCTTTTATACATCGCACTCTTTGTTTGGCTGGAGAAAGTGAATGGAATAAAAGATAAATTGGATGAGAGGTTGTATTATTATCTTTTTAGATGAAATAGAAATCGAATAAAACACGACGGTAGCCAGACCCTGACAAAGTTATTTATCAAAGGTAAACAAGAATAAAAATTCAAAAACACTTTGTAAATAACAAAGATGAAGATAGTAAAAATGATAAGAATATTAGTGTAACTAACAGTATGAAATTCTTGGTGGCTGAAAATTTTATGAATAAATTTTCTACTTTCAGCTTACCTTGACGATGAAAAAACCGAATGTAAAATGACTCATAAAGTATCATTACATACATTTCATTGATTCAATTGATAAAATGTCACGAGTTAAATAATCTGACATAAATCGTAACTGAAATATGATTCAAATATCAGAAAGAATATCTAAATACTATCATATAAGAATGAATTTCATAGATTTAATGTGTTAGATAGTATTGGGACGTATTTCTGTGCTTCCTCTTGTGTGTTAAAGATCAGGTCAAAATATCATATATATATCAGCTCTCGAGGTAGTCTGTCATAGGAGGGCAGTTGTTCGTAGTTCTTTCAATGCTGCTTCTAAATAGATGGTGAACAGAATTGGACTTAGACTGTCTCCTTGTGGTGTTCCAAAGGTTGTTTGTATTGTTGTTGCTTGTTTGCCTGATGTGAATGTGAATGTTGTGTTGGCAAGTAGCGTCACATTCTGGTTTATTTGATGCAGCCTTTTTAAAAAATGTGTCTACCACTGTGTTGATAGTTTTTCTTGTTCTGCATACCATTGTGTTGAATGCAGAGCTCATATTGATAACTTGGATTAAAAATTCTTCTCTGTACTTTTATATTCTCCTTTTAACCATCTGTCACTAGTAGGCCTACTTATTCTGTTCTTTCTTACTTTGTGATGGTGATAAACATTCCTCTACCTTTCGTTGCATTCTGTTCAAAGCGATTATGCTCAGGAGTTTTTGAAGGGTAGACAGTAGGAGGATTGGTCTAAGATTTTCTACGGGTCCCTTTTTTATATTTGGTTTGTTCAACAAGAAACAAACAAAGTAAATAGAAACATACATTTATATCTATTTCTCTGAACATCTTTGATCGAAAATAGTTTTAGTCCTATCAGCAATTTTTGGCTCACAATCTATCACAATTTATTAACCGACTACTAGTGAACAATTAATTACTTTTTGGAAAATTTTCCTCTCCACCAAGTCACTATTTTTTCGGTTAATAGTTATACATTTTGCATTCAAAGTTTCTCTGAAACGACTGAAGCAAACTCAGCGAGTAAGATATTTTAATACATTTTCTCAATTTCACCTATTTGGAATATCAATAAGCACGCAAAGGAAAGCTATAATTTTGAGGAGGAACAAAACTGCCCACTAAATGCTGAAAATACAACTTCTAGGGTCATTACAAAATCTAAGAATTCCGTTATCATATTGATACGATTTTGGGGAAATGAAAAAAGACAACCTTGATTGTTCTTACAAAATAATGATGTCTTGTTTCATATTAGATAGTACCTTTAACTTATATCATGCATTTTTCCCTTTTGTGTTTAAAAGTTTTCCGAGGGCCGAAAAATTACACCGTAGTCAAGAAAGCAATGAAATGTTTGCCAAAAACAAAACGGTGGTTTTGCGTCATTCCACCATTGTCGTAGTCGTAAACCAAGCGATCACATGACCGTTTTGGACAAAATGGTTTCTGCATAAACAACAGACTGTCCTGGAGAAGAAAACATATTTATTCATTCTCTCAAAAGCTCACATTCTCCCAGCTTTGAGATAAATCGAGACCAACACAATTAATCAAAATGACGTTTGAGCACATCTTTAAAGGTCTGTTTATTTGTTTTGCTACATATTTTGAAATGGTTTTGCTAATTCCTTTTGACAAGCTGATCCCTGGCTACTAAACTAAACTAATGGTCAATAGTACACTGGCTTCCAAGGCTTTGATTCCAGCCTATCAGTTTGAAGTGACCAAAAAACTGACATTCTATGTGTTTTATACATATGATGTTAAAACACATCTCCAAATGCATGCGGACTAACCTAAAGACTAATGGGAAGCCCCTGTCTCGACAGTCCGAGACGATTTCAAGTGTCCTCAATAACGATATATAGTCTTTCTCCCCTCTTTTATCCTGAAATTTGGTACAAAATTATAACAAAGGGAGAAAAATTACACACATCTAAAAATAATGATAAATCTTTATTGTCATTTGGTCGACCTAAAGACTAACCTAAAGACTTGCTT
Source organism: Dendronotus rufus (assembly GCA_032358575.1). NCBI lineage: Eukaryota > Metazoa > Mollusca > Gastropoda > Nudibranchia > Dendronotidae > Dendronotus > Dendronotus rufus. The sequence goes on from JAULCB010251751.1 coordinate 10,576, forward strand.
TATAAAAACATGTTTTGTTTTGTTATCGGCCTTTGTTATCCAATGCTTTATACTGCGTTAGCAGTGTCGGCACCCAGCTCCATTCCAAGTCTTAAATGGTGAATGAGGTAGATGCCCCAATAACTACCTTTGACAATACATAGAGCCAGGAAATACATTATTCAATGCGTCGTTTGACCCACCAAGCCTTCAGCAGTCTGCTGACTTGCCCTGAGTCTTGGTAGCTGGTTTAGTTTGTATCTCCAGGGTGGATTGGAATAAGTGGCAATGGTAAAATAGTAATACTACCTTTGATTTTACCTACTTCTTGTCATGTGTGTGGTCTTTTGTGGTTTTATGATTATGATATGATTTATTTTTATTCATTTGATCTTTTTCTATTTCCTTCTTAGATATTTCTGACATCCATTCACGACTGTTTAACCACCGAGCAGCAATACAAGGCTTGGCATGCAACTTTGTCAAAGAGTTTGAGGTTTGACTTTGTGCCCAAATTTAGCTAAGCTTGGTGTTCTTATTTATTGTTTCATTGTTTATTGACGAATTGGCTGCAGCGCCACCTAGTATCAATGTGTAAAAAAAGCGTTTAAAGTGAAAGTAGGTTTATACTCGCTGCTCATTCTATTTATTACGATTCTTTGCTTCTCTAGCCCATTACCACATTACTAGGTTCTGCTCACTGCACTTTACAATGACAAGGCATCCAGGGTATCTATTTTTGACTCTCCGATTTTATGCAGAGACACAACAATAAAATAGTAATATATATTATATAGCTCTAGAAATATGTGAGGTTGTGTGTGTGTGTGTTAATGCAACTATGATAACATGTCTCTCTAATTATGAAGTATTGTGACCAAATGACAATAAAGATTTATCATTATTTTTAGATGTGTGTAATTTTTCTCCCTTTGTTATAATTTTGTACCAAATTTCAGGATAAAAGAGGGGAGAAAGACTATATATCGTTATTGAGGACACTTGAAATCGTCTCGGACTGTCGAGACAGGGGCTTCCCATGGACCCTGGAGCACATCGGGCCAAATCTTTCACAGCTGAAGGAAGACAGTGAGTAATCATGTTTGTTTTGTTTTGTTGCAATGCCTTATACCGCGTTAGCAGTGTTGGCACCCAGCTCCATGCCAAGTCTTAAATGGTGAATGAGGTTGATGCCCCAATACCACCTTTGACAAAACACAGAGCAGGGAAATACTATGGATCAGGAGCTATGGCAGGCAGGTGATCAGCCCACTGTGCCTGTCCTTGAATGGCGCTATGAGCAATACACTGGATGCATTACTCAGCTGCTCACCAAACAAATTTTTAAGTCGCCTACTTTGTGTTGCCTTCGATTTAGATGTAAAAATGAGAGAACCTACACTGCAGGCTTAATTATGTTTGTTTGTACAATATATACGTCAGATATAACGAGCTAGGATATGACGAGACCTAGGAAACAGCAAAGAACTTCAAAATTCCTGTTTTATTGACAAATAAATTATAGTAAAAACAAACAAGGTAAAAAACAGGCAACATCGGTTATGATGAGATTGCCTCACACTGAAGTCATGTTTTCAGTGAAAATGTTTTGTCTTTGCAACATCTGCTTGTTACATGGTTGTGACTAAACAAAAGGTACCTAATTAGAGGGAGAAAGAGATACTAAAGTTATTTTTTATGAACTTTTAAATTTCAGTAGCCTATCAAACACATAAAGGTTTTCGAGTTAGATTGAGTCTAAACTGTAGTAAAGACAACTGCACACTATTATGTGGTAATGTTGCACAGAAATACTGTACAGTACAATGATTTATTAAGGTACAAGGTTTCCAATAAATGGTCAGTGCCGAAAGACGAAGCCTAGGGAAGAAAATAAGAAGAAAAAACATTTT
>JAULCB010251862.1:0-12462 GCA_032358575.1 Dendronotus rufus
GACACGCAGTAAGCACACGTTGGGTCTATTCTTGCATCCTCCCTGGGGAGGAACCTCCCGGACCCCACACGGGGGAACAAATCTATAAGGCATCTTGATTCAGACTTTGGCAAAAGCTAGTGTAGTACATTCTATCATCTATTTATTCTATCAATCTAGCCCTCTTAGTTTTTTAATCCGAATTTTTTGTCCGAATCAAGTCAGTTTTCTGAAAGTTCCCTGAAATCTGTGGCAACCTGAAACCGTTTTACTGAAATTTGGGTGGCAATGAAAGAGTTAAAAAGTCTGACACATTCCATTGCTAAAGGACATTACTCAAATCAAACAACTAGCCGAACCATCTCTACTATAATATTATCTCTGGTGTTAACAACACAAATTAAAGCTTCCTAGTATGCGATGAATATCAATTAACTCAAACACGATTAGGGATAAATGATCGTTATAAAAAGCAACTAAGGACGCCATTATTACAGTTTTCTACACAAGACAGGTTAAACTGAAATGGAAATGAAAGTGTATAACCGGCAAGCAGCAGCAGCCCAAAACACCAGAAACGAGGAGGAGTGTGCGTTACGTATTACACAGGTGTCAGTCAGTCACAACAGGAAGATGGAGGAAAGGCGTTGCTTTTGACGATAGCGACAGTGCACTCGGATCGGTATTGGAGTAGTTGTAGGCTGTGGACAATGATTGAAGACTTACATATTGTAGCTATACCTGTCTCGGCCGCCGTAATCCAGGGCCGCAGGAACTCCCTGCGGGGGGCCGGGGTAGGGGTGGGGGGCTACTGCTGGTGAGGGATGATGCTGCTGGACTCTCGGCTGTGGAGGTGGTGCTTGCTGAGCTGGCACGTTGAAATTATTCCTCGGGCCCGCTGGTAAGGCTCTGGCAGGACCAACGTGGACCACTGGATGAATGAGGAAGAGACATGGAATAGTTCCTCTCATTAAGAAAGATAGGCATTAAGGAGAGAGCAGCAGGTACTGGATAATTCAAGGACTACAATTCTAATAACACTTCATTCTGTGATTCAATACGACACTAACTGGATTATCATCAATTGCGGAGACAACAGCTTCAAATTTCCTCGGGATATCTCAAATACAATGATCTTCTGGTTTTTGAATGCTGATTGCACTTGACTTGCAGACCAGAATCTGGTCATTTTGCATGGGGATTTCCTATGGCCGTATTTCCTTCAAGAGGTTATTGAATACCTTGCAGTGATGACAGATCGTAATAATAATGAACAGCATTTATACTGTGCTTTCCCTGAAAACATCTCAAACGATGGTTATGGATACGGATGATGATATAAAGATTATATATTTATATAGATAGAAATAATATCACGAATGTAACAAGACCGACTTTACCCTCAATGTGGTTTGGGTTGGCGTTGCGGGCAGGCACAGCAGCAGGGCTCGGAGAAGGCGTGTTACGGTTGTGAAGTTTCCCCAAAAAGTCATTGTAGGCTTCATAGTTTCCTCGATCCTTTTCATGCTAAAGGTAAAAACAGAATGGTTGAATGAAATTGATTTAGAAACAAGTTACATTCCTTTTGAACAAACTTACAATCTATTAATTTTCTCTTCATAAGTCACAGTGATTAAGATATTATCATTCATAATGCAATACAATATTTCTTTAGACAGTATCTAAAAAAAACACAACATTATTTGTCAAATTGTTCAAAACTTAAGGAATCTACGACAATCTATAACACATATATGGTAACATGTCTCTGTAATATGAAGTATTTTAACCAAATGACAAATTTCCTTAATCACAACAATTTTTCTTAATCTTCTTTCATAACGACCATGCGACTTACACTGGCTCTGTTGTTTGGCACTGGAAGAGGGCGGGCACCATTTTCTCTGGATGCGGCTCTCATCTGGTTAATTATCAAATTATTGATATTAGAAAAATTAAGTCATTTCATTTAACATTAAAAAACCATTAGCTGATGAGTAAGTCTTTGTCGGTAGAGAAGAATAAGTAATCATCAGGCTTGCTGCTTTCTCAAAAACAATTCCATTCTACATTCAAAACTTTTACAATATAAATAACATGTAGTCTTAACTAAAGTGACAATTGAATACTTAACACTTGCAGCATTACAATAGACGCAACACAAATAATGGTATGGGATGGCTCAGTGAATAAGATCTGCAGGTTATTTCGGTCTTTTTCCAAAACAAAAACGCAACTTTAAGCTTTTGATTTTCAAAAAGAATCCCCTGCCTTACCTCTTCCACCCCGTGAGGATCCACCCACTGTTTCCAGTTGTCTTCCCTCGCTCTGTTCATACGTTCCTTCTGTGAAAGAAACAGAAAGTAAAAATATGGAATAGTAAAAAAGGATGACTTAAAATTAAAAACAGTTGTTTCTATTCTGACCCTGATTCTCCTTTAAAGACAAGATGATATAATCAACAACCTCCTCTCTTTTCTTTTGTTGATGATTCGTGGAGTTAAAAACAACATGCTGTTCTACATTTTTTTTTTCTCCCCTATTTGTTAATGTTCTATTTTCAATCCGTAGTCCTCCTCACCTTTTGTCTGTCCACCAGGTCTCGGTGCCTCCTTTCATTCTCTTGCTCCTGTGAGTTTGAGGACATTAAAAAACAATCAACATTTAGTTAGATGATGAATATAAACTGTTTAAACTAACCACTAACTAAGCATATTGACAATTAGCATTGAAATCATTGTATCAAGAGGATCTCGAAACATTTTATATAATGATAAAAAATCAAGAAAAGAAAAAGAAAAAAATCACTAGCGAGTTGATAATGAAAACGGGTAAAGAGTGAGAAATAAAAATCATTCTCAATGATAAAGCTTCTCATATATGAAACAATCAAATAACAAGTGATGGATGGCAACACACCCAAATGGTATTACGCATTTTCATTCATCATTAATTCAATTAAATCTTCAAAGCGCAACAAATTATTTGTAACAAAAACATTTTACATATCATGTACATCGTACAGACACATTTCTCAACAAATCTCTAATACCCTTTTCTTAATCTCCAGCCTTCTTTTTTGTTCCTGGTCCATTTTGTCCTTTTTTCTCTTTTCCCATTCCTGTATGTAGAGAGAGAAAATCTAGATCAACATCATAGACAGAAGGTAATAATACTGACTAGTCATCGTTAAATATCATATCGCTTTGTGTGCAAAACAAAATGACTCCTTAGTTAACTCACTCCAGTCTGACCCCTCGCTCGACCTCGTTTCATACCCATCAGACTGACTGACCTCAATTAGGGGTGCAGTGTGGAAGATGAGACGTGATTACTCATTGTAAGACATGATTGGGCTAAATAAAACCCAAGAAGATGCTATTTGTTTTGCACACAAAGCATTATGTTCAAAAGATTTGTACAAATTTCAAAATGATGTAAAGGGTTTGATATTATAGGTTGACATCAAATGATATGAATGCTAAGTCTCAGGCTAACTGAGAATTTTCTCATAGGATTCAAACAAACCAGAATGGTCAGTATCCCCCAGAGGTTCTAGATAGAAGAGGACCTGTGGAAGACCATAGGGCTTCATTGCCAACACCACCATATCATTTGCCCATAGAACGACGCATCAGTGGGAATGGAGAGGAAGAAGAAGAAGACTATTCAAACCAAGGATGGATGGGGGATATGGGTAAATAGGTGGAACTGACCCCCTGTCCCGGTACAGCTCTGCCAGGCGTGCTGGGTCTCTTCTTCTGGTCTCCTGACAACCTGCATGACAGTACACAAAGGGGACAAATGTAAATATTTTACTTCAATCACTTGTTTGTGTGACTATAGCACATCGACCCCTTTAGGTCATATTACAGTTGCTGAGAAAAAGTAAGCAGTTCTCAGTTAACCCGAAAATGAAATGTCTTGAAAACTACAATCTTGAAAACTACAATCAAGTGCAGAGCGGATATATCGACAACGCTTATATCAACATGACATCAAAGTCCCGTTTTTTATTGCTATATATCATTAGTAAATAAAGATTTCGTATATCGACATATAGGACGCTTATATCGACATAGCGATCTATCGATATCAACAATAATCGGTGTATTTTGCCCGTAAGATGACCCCGTCCTTCATTAATGACAAGCGATCAATCACTGAGCGTCACTTGTGTACTAATTAAAGGTCCAAAATTACTAAAAATCCTCCTAAAAACGTAAACTCCGCCAATCTTCTAACACAGACACATACTATGACCCATGGACTTTGGGTATTCAGCGTTCCGGTGTAATGCGACCAACATTTTACTGGTTAAATTGTCAATCTGATATATCGACATGACGCTTATATCGACATTTTACCGCGGTCCCAACGATGTTGATATATCCGCTCTGCACTGTATACTCTTACACTCATCTAATAAGATTGGGAAAAAAGAATTGTTGATAGTAGGCCCTGTAAATTACTTTTAGAATTAGGCACCTACTACTATCAATTTCAAAAAAGATTTTGCTATCATAATTCGGTTTAATTGATATTTTCTAGTAAACATAGCATAACATTTATTTTTACTAAAGAACTCCTGTTAGATGGCGCTGGCAGCCTAGTGGTCAGCATATATGCCCGCAGATCGAATGGTCCATGATTTGAGTCCTGACTGGATCTGACATTGAGTCCTTGGGGAAGACTCTTTACAAAATTGTCCTAATCCTATCGGAGATGGATGTTAGTTTCAGAGATCCCCCTGACATTGTGTTTGTCCAAATAATTGTATACGCACCTTACGGGCAGCATGTTTCGTCTGATGTGTTATATATGTTTTGCAAGGGATAAATGTGTTATTGTGAAGCGCTTAGAGCATGGAAATGACCATGGATAAGTGCTATATAAATGCTCTCAATTATTTCTTATATCCTTTTTATTATACCATTGACTTCAAGACATTGCTGTAGTTTACTTTACTTTCATTTTCCAATTCATTAACTAAGATCCTTCGGCCGGATATTGAATTAAAAGAAACGCTACATAATTCTTTTTCTTGCTGGTGCTTATAAATCTTATCTTTAAAATAAATTTACAGCATTCAGACAAAGCATTACGAGAGTCAGTGGTAGGCTACGATCGAGAGACATGGCATGGAAATGTTGTGTGAAGAAGGATATGTTTTTACGTTTTTAGAAAAATTAAATGATGCACCGGATCCAATGATCCACCATGCCCTGTTTCTCTTACAAATAACTGTATAACTATATATAATTATGATCATATAGTATCTCTCAAAAATAGATTAGCTACAAAAGCGAACATTTTAAGCTCATGAAAGAGTCACATTGAAACTTCAAAGGCTATTTGATTATATTTGTTTTGAAGTCAAATGTTCCAGTACTGCAATGCGATTCCAAAGAATTTAATTTCACATGTTGTTTGATTAAGCAAAAGAAGCAAACCATGCAAAGTTGCTCTCCTGTATACATCCTATCTATATCTAGACATCATATCTTTACGAAAAGTATTAACCTAGCAATTTGAACAAATAACTAAGACAAATTATGTTAATTGTAGAGAGGAAATCATTTTTTAATAACTCTTTTTATATTTTGGAGAGTCATTTTCTTTCTTGTTTTTAGCTGTCTTAGATGACTAAGTTTAAATGTTCTGTTTCCAGTGAGTTATAGAGTAAAGTCAAGATGCTGCATTTTCATTCATTTTAAAAGCAATGACAATGAATCAAAAGGTATAAACGGTAAATAAGAAAAATAAGAGATCTTTAAAAAGCATTATTTTCGATATTCTATTGAACGTAAGACTAAGTAGGTAAGTACTAATCCATCATTTTGATAGAAGATACCAGCGCTTAGTAATGCAACAAAAACAGCAACTTTGTCCCATCTTGCCTAGAATATACTCTAAAATTAATTTTCTATAACTAGAAAAAAACTTACGATTTGATGTCTCGGACAATGACACTCAAAATGTCGCGAAATAATTGCTTGAGACTTGAGACAAAGTGAGCACTACCAAGACCATATATATTTTTTACCTTGGCACTACTCATCTAGTCCATTGGTTGCCAATTGTAAACAATCGGTAACTTAGTCGGGAGAGTAGTCTCCCATATCAAGAAGTGTATCCTGACCAAATTATGAACTGTCGAGTTATCAACGGATATTTGTCAGTCACCAAAGACTTTATAATATAACCTTTTTAGGTAGTCACCTAATTAACTTATACAGCAATATTGTGTCTTTTTAAAGCATATTATGTTACCATTGGGCCAATATTGAGACGCAAACAATTACTTCAAACTAAATTATGCATGTCAAAGTAGGTGTATAACATTTGGGAAATTTGGGCTAAGCGGAGAAATCTATCTGAAAATGATATTATAATTGCTCGAATGAATAATTGTGATGGATAGATAGACACATAATGTGTAAAATAGACTGGCTGGAAGATCCAGGGGAAGATCCAAATAGAATGTGTAAACAACGAATAACAGTGCTCAACCCAAGGGGAGCTATAGATATATTTACATAAATTACACAAGGAAGACGAATTCAATAATACATTTACAAATTTGTTTCATTCTGCAGCCACTAGAGCCGCAGAAATCCTCCGAATGTGTTTATTAAAATTATTACGACAAAAAACGGTTCCGGTATAAGTATGAGGACGTGCATGGTAATGGTGGTGGTAGTTGATAGTGAATGTAGAAATTCATTAGATAGACACATAGATAGACGGATATAATAGAATATAGATAGATGACTAGATACATTCGATCGAGAGATAATCTGAAGAGGAAAGATTGTATATATTATATTCATGCCTCTGATTATCGATCGAACATTGCATAATAATAGTAATAATAATAATGAATTTATACAGCGCCTGATATACACTGAGAGTGCTCATTGGCGCTTTACAGAAGCATAGACTTGTTATAACTTTTGTAAAGTTTTAGGCACCTATTATTAGTCGTTTAATTATTTGTTTTACGTCGTACGCTTGTCATGTTGCTTTGGGCTACATTATAAATGATATATTATTATCAATATCAACTCTCTTGACTGTTAGTCTTCACACGGTCTGTTATCAGTTCATCACTTTAAAAAAAATCATTACACAACATAGGATAAAACTAAAGGATGGATAATGAGAAATTAATTGGTTAGATGAGTGAAACATACCCTTGAAATAAACAGAAACACGAGAAATAAGGAATGAATATATTTTTTATTACATTTTACACTTTACACCACAAGTAAGTGGTCGCAGATTCAAGGGGCAGAAACAATACAATTAAATTCACTTAGTTACTAATTTTGAGTTGTCTTTCTTGTCTTTTTCTTATCGAATTTATAACCTCCTTGATTTAATCGTATTTTGAGTAGAAAGAAGAAACTTTCAAATTCAGACCAATGCCCAAACTTAATTAACATCGATAATCCTTGATGTCTATGTCTTTTTCTTGTCATAAATCGTTATCATGATTAATAAAACCCTTATTTTGTTCTCGTGCTCGATAAAAGTTGGTTTCGTTTTTTAACATTTTTTCTTACTTCCGTCCCGGTCTCCCGCATGCGCATTAGCGAAAAATCTTTACGTGGCATTTGTCTCTGTTTTGTTGCCAACAAGATAATCCACGGCTAAAGTTTTCAGTTTCTCACAATGAATAAGTTACTGTTATCACTTGCTACTTTATTTGTAGCCGTCATAGGCTTAACAGATGGATATTTTATCACCATCGATGCCCATTCAGAGGAATGTTTCTTCGACAAAGTGACTTCTGGTACCAAGCTCAGTTTGATGTTTGAAGTTGAAGATGGAGGCTTCCTTGACATCGACATCAAGGTAAAATTAAAATGTATTTTTCTTATCGAGTGTTAGTATGAAGTTAAAACTTTAGTATTAGTAAACACTTATTCAAGATGTATTTGTAATTCAACGTCCTTGATTCGCCAAGGGTTGTGCAGTGTTTACTTTGTCAGTGAAAAGAAGTGATCCTGGTCTGCTAACTGCTGTCAACAGATGGCAAACCACCCTACAATGTGTATTTTGTTTTGCTTCTTTGACTTTGGCAGTCTAGACCAAGACCTGGTACAAGTCGTGTAGATCACCAATCCAACTGCCATTGCTATCTTTTCTATTTCTGTTTCTTGATAGATATCTAGTAGTATCTTGCAGAATATCTTGCAGACCTTTGACTGGGGATTCTTCTGTGCTGTCTCACACTCACAGTCTGCTGTCACTGTCGTTTAATTTTGTGTAGCTATGTGTGCATTCATCATGTTTGTAAATGAAAATAATTTAAAGCTGTTTTATGGTTGTATGCCCCAGTCGATATTTATTTCCTGATATTGATTGTTCCTCTGCAATCAACGAATTGTTGCAGTCTTCAATAGTAATGGATTCTACCTCGGATAGGACACCATATATCATGGATAGATAAGCTGGACCTAACTATTTCAGCATTAGTATTTTCGTACTCTTGCACAATTCATTATCTGACATCGAAAGTGATTATCATTTTTAGTCCCTACCCTTTTTTTCTAAATTTAAATTCACATTCTTTCAGATTATATTCTATGAAAGTTGCTCTGCTGTGTTTACAATTTTACAAGCACCCCAAATTAGAGTAAACAAAGTTATCAGTCATTCCTTTAGGTAACGCAAATGTCATGAGATAGGTATTCTTGTATTATCTAAGTCTTTGAATTTAGATACAACCTTTTATCTGCATTTTCAGTCTGGTGTTTCATTGTGTTAACTTTTAATAAACAGTTTGCTATAAGCTGCATTTAAGTATGATATTTCTCAAGATAATATTACTTTGCACCATCAAAAAAAGTGTTGTAACAAAAAACAACCAGAATTTTTTTTTTTTTTTAATGTGGCCATGTACCTATACAGTTGTTATAATAATTTTGAGTAACTCTGTAAACCACCACACATTACAAACAAATTCTTGTCAAAACTTCATGTATTCGAAGTTTACCAATCTGCCGGTCGAATAGTCCTTACTAATTCAGGTACCCGGCTGCCGTGCGATAATAGTCTCAAGCTAATTTAGGTACCCGGCTGCCGGGCGAATAGCCTAGCGCTGATTTAGTACCCGGCTGCCGGGCGAATAGCCTCGGCCTCCAAAATAAGTGAATATAATTTTTACGTTGCAGATTTATGGACCTGACGGCAAGTTGATCCACTCTGGTGATCGGGAATCGAATGGCAAGTTTACTTTTGCTGCTCACATGGATGGTAACTACAAGTATTGCTTCAGCAACGCCATGTCCACCCTGACAACGAAGAGAGTCGTCTTCACCATTGACATCGGAGAGAAACCCAAAGATCCTGCCGGTGGTGAAGAAGCCGATGGTAAGTGGTTGGAGATGATGATGGTATAAAATCATTATCATCTGAAATAATGATTTTCATAAGATGATATTATGGATAGTAGGAACCGCATTTTTTAATGAATAATATTTTTCTTTCTTATTCCACCTACATATTACTCTATAATGAAGAATGTAACAGGAGTTTTAAGTTTTTTTTTTTCCCCATCAAATGTGATTTTTCTTATTTTCATGATGCTTTGACAACGTACCGTATCCATGCTGCACTCTTTAACTACTCTTTAAAATCATATTTATTTTCTCTCTCCTTTTTCTTTTCTCCTTTACTACAGCTAACCAAAACAAGCTGATCGAGATGATTAATGAGTTATCGACATCGCTGACTGGTGTGAAACACGAGCAGGAATACATGGAGGTGAGAGAGAGGATCCATCGCTCTGTCAACGACAGCACCAACTCTCGAGTCGTCCTCTGGTCTTTCTTCGAGGCTCTGGTGCTAGTAGCCATGTCGTTGAGTCAAGTCTATTACCTCAAGCGTTTCTTTGAAGTCAGGCGTGTGGTTTGAGAAAAGTGTTGATTTTTATTCATTGTTTGTGGAGAGAGAGTGGAGTGTGTCTGTGGACTGAGTGTTTGATTGATTGTATAGTGTGTATACGTGTGAGAATGTGAGAGTGGCCGGTGTGTGTATCTGTGGGTGTAGTGGTGAGAGTTGTAAATGTGTGGTAATATCTGACAGATAGATTTGTATGTGTTTGCGGTACGCTGATAGTGAACAAGTTTTAAGGTAACTAGTAGTATTTACATCATGTGTATGCCTCTCATTTGAATTTTGTTGTTTTGAGTATGGATCTCTGCAATTTAAAACTGCTATGAATTGACAACAAAAAAGAGCTCTGAATGGTAGTTACTTGTAAACGGTCGATTTGTCAACTGTAGAAGTTTTAGATATATATTATTAAAGGTTTGAGAAACAAATTTTGAAGATGTACATGTGTTATGATCTAAAAGATGTAATGTTATGGTGCTTGCACATATTATTACTCCCATCACATGAACATAAGAGGAAAACTACATCGTAACTTTTCATTCAGGTATAAATGATTATTCCGAACTTGTTTTCTTTGCAAAATTCTATTTTAACTAGTTTCAGACAGGGTCTCGTAATATTTTTACTTGTTCTCTTCGTAACATTGTCACGCCTTTAATTTGAAGTGGGTTTGGTGTGTATGTTGTGCTCATGAGTGAATGGTGTTGTTGGATCTAGTTGTTTGTGATAATCTTATCCATGATTATCTCTAAAGGAAAGGTACTGGGTGAATATTATTCCTATTTACATATATATAATTTATTGATATAATTATAATGTGTGTGTTTTTATTTTCTGTATCGTGTCACTGGTGGGTTCTACATCTATTCTATACCTTTTCACCAAGACTCAAATCTATCGTCATCTTATTTTTCCCACCACGCTGGATGAACGAATGTGTCGATAAATTTACTCTATTCAGATAAAAAGAATTCCATTTTGAAACCTTTGAAAAGTCTTGTTTTGGAGTGTGTATTAATAAGACAGAGGGATATAGGTGGCTTGTTGTTGTAAGAGAATCATTCAATTCTACTCTTAGTCGCATTTGAGGAACTTTCGGGGATTGTGTTAAATAATTTGAAGAAAAGAATTCTGAAATCTTCTTGATATGAGGAAAAGATGTTAAATTTCATTGTGCACTAGAGTGTGAATCCTGAATATATTTGTACATATATATACGGAAGGGTTTTTTTCTTCTTTTTATTTCATTGTCCCTATTTAACCAGTCATATCAAAATTTATGTCTTGATCCACAACACCGCTTTTATCCCCAGCAGAGGTAAGAGAAAAAGGAAGACATTTGATAGGAATCAGTGGCGAAATTTCGTTTATGATTATGATGCTTAAACCTTACACCGAAAGGTACAAAAGGTAAATTGATCAAGAAAGAAAGAAAGAGATAAGAGAATGTTTGCATAGTACGACTAGACTAGTGCCTTAGGGTTCACCTTTACTTCCTCAACACAACTCTACCACCATTATTAGCTTCAGCACTTATTATTAGTCCTAGTCCTACTCTGTACCCTTTGATCACCAACCAATTCTGAAAGGTTTATTCGAGTCGAGATAGAGTGGAGATAATGAATATGGGAAGCAAACTGTATGAGATTTAAAATTACTCGTTGAATTGACTTTTCTGTGTGTGCAATTTATTTTCTTTGCCGTTTATGCAAATCTTTTATTGATATCTAGAATAAGTCAGTCACGTCATTTGTGCACTTTTTCTTTTAAGTTTTTTTTCCCCTGTCCTCGTCGTTTATGGTTTACTGTGTTACGTCTCACATTATTGTCCATGTCAGTGGCACTCCAGTCGTAAAAAAGTGATAAGCTGATATTTAGTTATTTAGACTACTCAGTTTTCTTGTTATTACTACCCCATTATTACTTATTGGCCAGGTACTCGATTTGCTGTTTGGTGCTGCTGTTCTCTAAGTGTATAAAACTTTGAATTTCTTTTCTTTGAATTTTTTAACTTTAGAGAGTTTGGAAGTTCGATATTTTCTTTTGTTAACTTTTTTTTCTTAAGTCTCTAACTTTATGAATCTAAATTTGTCTGTACCTAATTGAAAGACAAGATTGGGGGAGCAGGGCCTTAAATGTTACGGAATATTCAGGATATGCACATACATAGTGTGACACAGTTGCCATAAGCTAGAAACATTAGATGAGCAGTGCTGAAAGACGAAGGCAAGGGAAGAAAATAAGAAAGAAAGACACTTTCGCCACCTGGTGGTTTCGGAGTCGATTCGTCTCAATTAGGAAGATTGCACCTCTAACCACGCCACGGCTAACAGAACCACAAATGATAGAACATCTCTCAACAGAAATGTTTTGTTTTGCGAGCTGTACAGTAGTGTTTTTGTATAGTAATAGCAAAGGTAGAGTAACATTCAGAGAACAGGGGCATCATTTTCCTTCTCTTTTTTACGTTACCGAATTATCACTATACTCATTTTTGGTTGAGGATAGGTGGACCCCGGAGTTAACATACCTAGTGAAATAAGTAGGTTTAAGGATAGGTGGACCCTGTGCTTGGTT
>JAULCB010251973.1:2460-12461 GCA_032358575.1 Dendronotus rufus
CCCCCCCCCCCCCCCCCCCCCCCCCCCCCCCCCCCCCCCCCCCCGACCCCATAAATGAACCTCACATAATGATAAGGCTAAGGATAACTTTAGAAACCTCGTTTGGAAAGAAAACTCAACAGATTTCATTCATTTTTTTATCTAGATATTCTGTTTTGTTTGTTTTTTTGGGATTTTTTTTCAACACTTTTACAGAACTAGAAATATATATAGAAGCATTGGATAGAGTGACTCTCTATCCAAAAAGTTCAAATGAATTTTACCCTACTTCCAGAAGCCGATTTAAAGTGAAATGTATAGGTATTACTACATTTAAAACTATAGTCAGCCATTAGTGAATATATATCTATGTGAAGAAGAATATATTAGATCATCATGTTTTTTTGTTTTTTTCCTCAGACAGCCCCCACCTCGGATTGTCTCTGTTCTTGAAACTCCATCCAAAGTAATCAGAATTGATGTCTCACTGAATGAATTAACCTCCCTTTCTCATGATGGACTTGAACCTTTCAAAAATCTGAGATCTCTTGATGCCTCATTGAATCAAATTAGATAGTAAGTTGTTTTAGGTGTATGATTTTCATTTTTCAGGTGTTATAGTTTAGATAGTAGTATAATTTGCAGCATATTATTTATCAGAGTGGTTATTCGCACATATTTTGTTTAGTAGTGTGTTATATAGTAATTGCGTCCATTTTGTTTATTTACCCCGGAACTGTCTTATGTTTAGGGGGGTTTAGGGTTAGGGTCTTAGGATTTTAGGTAGGGTCTTAGGACCTCAGACCTCGGGACATCAATTGGTATTGTTGAGATCGCAAAACAATTTAGTAGTGTTGTATAGTAAAGTATATTAGACCAATTGTGCGAATAACCCACAAAGTTATTAGAACATATGTGCGATTAACCGCAACCATTATTTATTAACTTTTCATCTCCTGCAATCTGAACGAAATCTGATATGACTAATTTATATTTACACCTTTAAGATTTTCGCAGCTTTCCAAATTGTAATGTCGAATTGATTTGAAGTAAACTATTTTTGTTTGTTTGCTTATTTTCGAGTTTTACGGCTCTTCAACCTCCAAGGATCATATCAATATCAGCGCCGAAAACTATTTTTCTAAAGGTGTCAAAGCTCTATAAAACAACATTTATACTTTATAATCTAAAATAGGTACCATCGTGAATGTCAGTGTAAAGCTGTTTTTCCTTTAGATATGCTCTATTCATAAAGGAAAGAATTGAATGCAATGTAGAAAATTATGTGACGAAGTTAATCAAACCTTGTTTTTCCCACACAGGAACGTACAATTTAAATGGTGATGTGAGTGTTATTGTCAGATCTACTGGTCGTGCTAATGATAGTGTTTGTTTTTGAAGCTTCCAGGGTGTAGAGGTTTTGAGGCATCTGTACAGTCTGAACGTTTCCCATAACAGCATCAAAAGAATCGAAGGATTCCTCAACAGCAAGTCACTAGGAGAACTAAACCTGAGCAACAATTTCATCACTGATATCTCCGCCATTCCTAGCCTCATCAATCTCCGACTGTTAAATGTCAGCAATAACCAAGTAAGCAGATGGTAGATGTTTTCAAGGGCCGATTATTATTTTTCTTATGAGACGTTTGGAAAGCTAATACAACAGCGGCATCAGTTACGTAAAGGTCAATTAATTTAATTTGAGATCAAGAGGTCCTGGGTCCAAATAAAGGCAAAGAGGATTATTCTGTATTGAGTCCTTGGGAATGAATCTTTGCACAATTTTTTTCTTTTTACTTATTTCGGTACAAATGAGTAGGTACACACCAACAGGCAGACAGATTCTGTACGAGACAGACTTCTGCTTTCTGGGGGATAAATGATGTTCAGTTGTTTTCTTTGCAAAGAAATTACTTTATCGGTCAGCTAGGACTGATACTAATCTTTTATAAGTTGTTTTTTGTCTTCTCTCTTTTGTTCATTTATGTGTTGGATAATGTCACACTAACCTAATTGATTTATTTTCCTTTCCAAAATCTTTTCCCTGTTCCTCAATTCAGCTTGGGAGTTTAGAAGGAACTTCAGGTTTTCCAAAACTACAAGAAATTTATGCACAGCACAATCAAATAGTAAGTGAAAACACCCGGGACTATTCTCACTTCCCGAAAGCTCTGTGAATGATTACTATGGGATGTTGTACCTAATGAAATGTTTCATTAATCTAAGACTGAATAAGGATTTGGTAGAATTAAGAGGCCTACCTAACTAAAGTTTCATGAAATAAATTCTTATTAATCGAATGTTTCTTCTTCTTTTCCTTCAAATTGTTTTCTTTTTTCTTTTTTTTTCTGTTGATTGATCTTATACTACACTTGAAATAGGTTTTATGCCATTTATTCATATAAATACAACTACTCAAATTAGAGACTTGTTATCCTGTAGAAATTAAGCCCTCGTCTAATATTCATTTCCTCCAACTCCAATAAAGTATATTTTGTTAATGAAACTACTTGATTGATTTCTCTGTTGCATACATTGACATACTTTCTGTGAACAGACTGAAATCTTCCCCCTGACGAGCTGCCTTCATATCCAAGTTTTAAATGTCTCCAACAACAACCTTCGAAATTTAGATAATGTCATCCGAGTCCTTACCCAGCTCAAGGATTTACAAGTAGTGAATTTAAGTGTAAGTAGAAAATTGTCCAGAAGCTGCTAATCTTTCTCATGAAGTCTTTTACTGTTAAAAATTAATATAGTCTGATAAAACATTTTAGATTTAATGAATGTGTAAGGGGGTAGAAAAAACAATGTTAAAACGTAAAGAATAAGCTGAGGAGATATAGTTGTTGTGGTGGTGGGTGGCAGTAATGATGTTTAACAAGAATTAAAAGGAATCTACAAACCCAAATATTCCATCCATGTTATGAGTTTTAGTTTTAATGCTTCACATCCTTCCTTGCCCCTGACTGTATTAGTAGCCTCACATTCATAGTACGAATTATTTATTATTGTTGATTCTGTCCTTCTCAGAGCAATCCTGTGGTCGGTGATAGAACATATCAGTCCGATGTGCTACGGGCAGGGAACATAATGGTCTTGGACAACGTCACCGTGAAGCCGATGCCCCCTGCTCGGGTGAGAAATATTTAATCTTGTTTTATCTCTTTTGATTTGTTCCTAATTTTGAAAGTTTTGTTTTGTTTTGTTATCCAATGCCTTAAACCGCTTATGCAGTGTCGGCACCCAGCTCTGTGCTCAGTCTCAAATGGTGAATGAGGTAGATGCCCCAATAAACCACCTTTGCCATAACACAAAACTGGGAAATACTATGAATCAGGAACTACGGCAATCAGGTGATCAGCCCACTGTGCCCGTCCTTGAATGGTGCTATGAGCAATACACTGGACGCATTACTCAGCTGCTAACCAAACAAATTTTTATATCGCCTACTTTGTGTTGCCTCTCATTTAGATGTAAAAATGAGAGAACCTACACTGCAGGCCGAATTTTGAACGTAAGAAGTATTCATATGCTCTCTTTGAAAATAGATATGCGGATACATTCTATCTGTACTGTGAGGTGGATTGTTTATATTGTTGTAGTCTACGATAAAGCTCGACTTACCACCACATTCTCCTTTCACTGTCTTGTTGCGAGTGCCGCTCCTTTCTCCTCTCGCCCATCATGCGTCCTCTCCTACGTCACAACCTTGACTCCTTGACCGCAACTCATCGAACACGAAATACCTACCAAAAACTCCTCTCCCATTATTCTCTAACAACAACAACTCTCTAATAATAACACAGACACCACAATTGTTTAGCATTTTGTCAATCTGAACTTATTCAGGCTGTGGGTGGACTCAACAATCCTGGTGAAATATGATTTATTGTATTCAAATTATAACATTAACGAATTGAGTTGAGTCATACTCAAATTAATAAAAGTATTTTATAGGTTATGTTCTGTGGTCTATCTAAACTTAACACAAAGACACATTGAAGGAAAAACATATAATGAGATTGAGATATAAACACAAATTAACAACCTAATTTCATCTTTGCTCTACCTTATCAATTCTATTGGGTTTTTTTAATGTTTGTGAAGGTAAAGAAAATTAATTTAAGATAACGTTCCTTTAAAACAAATTCTATTGAAATTTTGGTTGATAGATGATGAAATTAGCTTTTTTGTCCCAAATTGTTAATTATCATTTTGGTTTCAGTTCTGAATAAAGACTGGAGAGTAGCACTACAGCATAGGCAATAAAAGTTCAAAGTGACAACTACTATTTTAAATGGCTTACTTTCATGGCCATGCTTACTTTACTTAGCATGCTCTTTTGTCATGAAATCTAAGAAAATTGATATAATCATGTTTTAGGTGGATGATAAACGACATGCTGACAATTTGTACACCTTGAGTGACTCTGCAAAGCAAGCATTTGATGATCGGATACGCGTTGCCAAGGAGAGAATGGATGAAAATATCAGTTACTTGCAGGGAAGAATACTGTAAGTGCCCAATAGACTAACTCTGAAAATGTAAACATTTTTCTGCCGTTCTATCAATTCACATACAGAGTGTACAGATAAAAAATCTAAACATTCCTTGGATAATTTTGATGATTTGACCTTCTCTTTGTTTTACAATATTTTAATTTTGATTTATAATCCTGACAACAAATGCATACACATCATTATAGTGCTGTATATTTTTTATTTCAATGTCTGTTGTCCTTCGCCTTTGATCCAAAAACGTTCTTTTTTTATTTTTCTCACTAGAGCTGTTCAGAGAGAATACAAAGAATTTGAGCAGAAATTGAAGATCGATTTGGAGGGCTGCTTGAGGTAAGAACAAATTAATTTTAATGTGTGAAATATCACAATCTTTCAATATAACCGTATAAATGCACAGATTTTGTGAAGCTTCTATATTTTCAGCTTGTTTTCCTGTTGATTAACATAATTTGTCGCTATTATATTCATGTCACAAGCCGTGATAGTTTTCTATATACTCCTTCATTAGTACAAAGGATATTTTACGAAGCATACAGCAATAAGTCCAGTTATAAGACTCTGAATTGATTCCTGAACTATAAAGACTATCCCAATAAAAGCCTTGTTAAATTCCGTATTACTACTATCAATTAATTTATATCTTTTTCTTACAGGTACATGGGTTCCTTAACAGAAGCAGATATTGCAGCGGGCCCAAGGAATAATGTCGGAGCAGCATACGATCCCAGAATGCCTCTCACGCATAGGACAGGAACTGGAGCACCATTCAACCACGGCTGGAATGTAAGCACCAACTTTGATGCATCTGTTCTAGAGGTCTATAGTTTCCTTGTACTTCATTGATCCCCTGCAGGCTTATCAATTCCAAAATCTTCCTTTTCAGCACAGCTAAGCCAGGAAAACTTTTCGTACTATCATAATATACAGAGAATATCTTTCTAAAATCAGGTAGGCCCTACTCATTTGCACCTGAGTGAAATGAGAGAGAATTATGCAAGAGTTCAACATTAGAGCCATTGCGGATTTAATCCGGTCGCTTTTCAATCTTCTGGCAGCCAACCTGAGTACATAACTACTGACTCACTACTTACTTTACCTAGACAAGGTTGTTGGAACAGGCACTGGAGGAATAGTAAGGAATATTCAAGAGATTTCTGCACACCCACTTCATCCCCCTGTCTTGGACTTTGTTCTTCGCTGTGCTCATCTGTCACACTATCTATATATCTTTTGTTCGATTCATCAGGTTTTGTTCAATTTGGCATGTTTCATAAAGTAGAAGATGAGAAGAAAATCATTATTGATAACAAATCACATTCACGTAAATAATTTTTTGGGTCTAATTTCATAGTTGGTTAAGTAGGCAAAGGTTATATTTTGTCGAATTACTAAGTTCGATTGTCCAAAATGTGTATGTATTTGGAAAAGTGGTGACCTACTTATTATATGATATATTATTCTTTTCTTTACAAATGAAGACACTTGAAACTTCTAATCATTTGCAGGATTTGGCTGGTCCAATCATGCCCCACTCTCATAGAAGGATGGAGGAACCGAAAGAAGATTACTCAAGTGTCAAAGAGACAGACGAAGTAAGTTGTGTGTTTTTGGGGGGTTGTTTCATCACGCAGTTTTGGTTCTTGTTAAATAATACTGTTTGATTTTGATTTTCAGATAAGTAGTCCACCATTCTTACTGATATAAAAATAACATATTCTTCTTAACTGAAATTATGTATGGTACCTATAAAAGATGACCATCTATAATATGACTACAGTCCTATATTTTTGTCAAAGTAATTTTCACCAGTTTGTCTCTATATATCATTATATCATTTTTACTCTTGATTCTTGATCTTGAGAAGGCCGTTGATTAGTTCTTGAGAGACGAAAATCAAACGGAAAGCCAAAGACACCAAGAGTTAGTCAAGTAATAGTCACCGATGTAAATTAACCTCTGTTTGCGATTCATGATGTATAGGTTTATACGATTGACATGGTGTGTGTGTGTGCGTGCGTGTGTGTTTGTGAGAGAGAGTGATTGTAAAAGAGAAAGAGTGTGTTGTGAGAGAGACATCAAGTGAGCTCACTTTTTCCTTCAGTATGTTGTAGTTTGTTTGTTTGTTTATCCAATGCCGTATACCGCTTGCGAGGTGTCGGCACCCAGCTCCATGCTCAGTCTCAAATGATGAATGAGATAGATGCCCCAATAAACCACCTTTGACATAACACAGAACTGGGAAATACTATGGATCAGGAACTACGGCAAGCAGGTGATCAGCCCACTGTGCCAGTATGTTGTAGTACGATGAATATAGAGGATGCATCAGTTTAATCATAAATCTATTCTTCTTTCTTTCTGCAGGTTCTAAGGTTTGCCTTCAAAGAGCTTATCAAACAGAAAGATAAAAGTCTTGATGTATAACATCAGCAAAACAACAGCAACAAATTGTCTCATCCAAAATATATATATATATGTGATTTATTCATGATTCAGATCGTAATTCATGCTACGTCTCTATGTTATTTCAACTGTTCTGCAGTAGAATTGTTACTATGAATTTATGATATTATTTGTACTCTGCCAATTCAACTGTCACTATCTTTATTATTCTCTTTTTTTTTCAACTGTGATTTTATAATAATAACTAGGTCTTTATTTCATTAACATTTAAAAACCAAATCAAAACCAAAAGATTGAATTCAAGTAAAATGGTTTTAACTGGACTAACAACATACTTTACAGGATAGGATTAATCAAACGAATATAATGTTTCCCAATGCAATATTATGGTGTATCACACTACCTTTTAACAGGAATGAGAACACGGCTTTGTTTGATTAATTTCCTGGGAATTCAGGAGTTTCTTTGTGTATACATAGATGATGTTGAATAATAAAAAAATGATTTTTCTTGATCAAAATTCCACTGCTTACAAGATTTGATTAATTGAAAGGAGTTGTAACAATAAGCGTTCTTCTAATTTTGGCTCTTTAACACCTTTCTTACTGCCTGCACAGTCCTCTCCAGTATTATCTACCACCACCACCACAAGTAGTACTATTACTACCACTACTACTACTATTAGTACCACTTCTACTACTACTACCACTACTACTACTACTACTACTACTACTACTACTACTACTACAAGTCAACGTTTTCTTTGAATGAAACAATTTCTGGTGCTGAAAGACACCAACAAAAATATACAGTTTGTCTCTAGTTGTACCAAAGGGCACATTATCAGTTTGGATTCACTGAAGATACAGTTATTCTTGCTTACAACCGATCTCAGTTGCAACAGTGGTGTTTTCAAATCCCTGATCTTTTTCTCTATACCAAATAAACTATACAATAAAACAGTTGCTCGGTAACAATTGTACCTACTCAGTTACAACATAACAAGGATGTATAATAGCATTGGACATTTCCAATGAGCACAACTTATCCCACAAGAAAGGAGATTTTCAACTAGTCACGTCAACCCATTGAGACTGAGTTCTACTGTATCAAGAAAGTACGAGAAGTTAAAGTAGTAAGGGGATTCTTATTCTTACAGCAGTGCCTAGACAATCCAACACTAGCACATTCGCTTAAAAAAAATATATTGATTCATCTTTCTTGGGCATCAACTCGATTTACATGCATCAAAAGAAACAAAAAATTTTGTCATTTAAGACAGTTTTATTGTATCAATCTATGTATAGCATCCACACAAAACAGAACTTGACAGTGATTAATGTCCAAGAGCTATCTATGGCAGACTTGTAGGTAACATCAGTGTAAAGATAATTAGAAAGAAACAAATATAAAACAAATCATTTGCAGTGCATTTCAGATATAGATTTGAATATTATACAGAATGTATTGCTTTATAAATTCAACAATCCTATTTTGGAATCATTAATAAAGTATCAAAGTCAACGATCAAAACATTATTCTCTCACGAAGGTAAATTTTGTAATTCCTTGTTGTTTTCACGTAAAAACAGTTGGTTAATAGGAAGGGTAAAAAAATCATTAAGAACCACTCTTCTCCTTTAAGAAACAATATATGTTTTTGTAATCTGTACACAGCCTAGAAAACTATAGCATAATACAGCTTAGCGGAAAGGTTTGCATTAACTGGCAAGATTTTAGGCAGTATCAAACACTTGCCAAAAAAAAAAATGGGTATATTACAATCTCATAATTCTTTCACATAAACACACCTAGGTGATATTGTACACAATATTCGTTAGAAGGTCCTTCTCTAGGATATGTACACTTCATCTTTTATCTTAGGTGTTCATTCATCAATTTTACATAATACATCTTTACACAAATGTATATATTGTATATAATATGAAATTGAAGGTAAACACAAAGTGAAATACAACTAGCACAGTGTTTGTTGAAAGAAATTGAAATAAAGAATGACAAACGATTAACACAAGCGCTTTCTAGTGACCTTTTCAGGTGTAGAACGTATATATATTTGTTTCATTTTTAATACGACATTCAGAAACTGTATCGTCTGAATTTGTTGTCACGCCATCTACGGGGATGGATTTGTCTGTCTAGCACTTGGTTCACTTCCAGAATGTTTCCGTTACTGGCTGTCCTGTCGCATCGTATAATTTGCTTATTAGAGACCATTGGGTTGCCATGGCGATTACGAGTCAATCTGTTATGGGTACCCGACAGTGATACAACGGTCGTTCGTTGGTGCCCCGGGTTACGTAAAATGCTGGAACAGCAGGTACTACCTGCGGAAGGCAACAGACAATTTGGAAACTTAATTTTTCCATATATGGCATACTTATACTTATATGTATCATTATTTAACAGTACCTACTACCGTAATATATAATTCCACAAAGGTTATTATATCACAAAAAAAACATGTATTAGTGGTAGATAAATAATACCGATGCTGAGATGACCCTTGGATGTCAAAGTGCCATACAACTACAAGTAAACAAACAAACAAACAAATTATTTGCTATGCAGACACCACATGAAATTAGCTGGAGTGATGGAAATAAAACACTAATTGCAAACACACATACACCCGCTACATACCTCTGGAAATATGAGACTTCAGGAAAGTGACTAGCTCAGAATGATTCTCTGTTAATCTGTGTAAGTCCCATTTGCTAAGTCTTTTAAAGGCCTGAAAGAAAAAGAACAGATGAAATTTCATGACTTGTGCACCCATTTCTGATAGGTATGGATTTGAACTGGATCGAGTTTATATAATTTTGAAGAGCACAAAAGAGTAACATCGTTATTTTGTCTGATTATTAACCCATTTCATAATTAATTTTTCCCATCAAATGAAGAAAGAAAGGAAGTCGTCGGTGTCATGCTCTAACCGTGTAACTGGAAAATTTTGAAAAATCTTTTTTTTAGCCAAAGGTAGTCAGAAACCCTACCCAGGGATTCCCCTTTGATATGGAATGTCAGTTCGTACTATAAATAGGATAATTCATCACGTGATCTAATCGCATGTGAC
>JAULCB010252084.1:0-12460 GCA_032358575.1 Dendronotus rufus
AGGTGCGAGGGTAATTAACCGGTCAATGACCCTGCATCGCGGCCAGCCAACTAAAGTATCCGAAATGCGAGGCTGTGTATGATACCCAGTGACTGATTTTTTTATAGTTTTTGATTGTAGAGTTCCATGGTTGATTAGAAGATCGTCAATATTGAAACCATTAATGAGTGAGACATCATCATCAAGCCTATCACACTCAAATTTCATTTTTTTATTACCTGCTATGAGTCTTGTTACTTTTTTCCCCTCTCTGATAATCAAGTAGCTTTACTGCAAACTACATGGGCAGCATGATTAATATATATGATAACTGATTTTTTGTAGAACAAAAAAAAAATGTCCGGTAGAGAGAGTGTGCTTTTAAAATGCTAGCATTTAGGCAATAGCTACTGCAATGATAATGGTTTTATCTTCTTTGTTCATTGTCAAAAGTGGTTTTTTGATGGGCTTACTTTAAGAAATTACTAGGAAGTTAAGTATTTGATGATATATATATTATTATTGCCTTGATAGTGATACCGGAATTATTTTTCCAAAGGATGGGATAGAAAGCTGCGGAATGCTGTTTATCATTATACAAGGTCTCTGCAATACAAAGGCATGGCAAATGGAGTTTTGAGCACAGCAGAACAATTGAAAGAACCCTTGACCTATGTGAGAAAGGCTCAACAGGCATGGGAAAAGAAGATTTTGAAAAGTTTGAACAGCATGTGTACAGAACTCACAATCCCACTGGCCAGAAGGGTAAGAGTAAATAGTCATTCTTACTTTTAGACAATTTAGACATAAAAACAAATTATATACTAAAGCAAAGAAGAATTCTATCAAGCCTTGCTTTACACGTGGTTTGTTTTTTTGATTAGAGTTTATGGCACTTCGACCTCCAAGGGTCATCTCAGCACCGGTTTACTAGTAGAATGGTAAATGTGATAAGTGAAGATCCTTGATATATTGCACAGGCCTGTAAATCCTCAGCCAATTTTCTGATTTCAGATTATTTTACTATCCAAGTGGACTGAAAAGCCAATTAGTTTTTGTTTCCACATTTTCATTGGGATTGATATGAAATGTTTCAGACTATTCTTTTATTTGCCATTTACACCCCTGATTGCATTCAATTTGTTTATGGGTGCCAGAGGATATCTGTCTGGAAACAACATTGGATAGCTGGTTAAAATCAGTCTGATGGCATTGGTGGCTTAATGGCTATGGCATTTGACTTGAGATCAGAAGTCGGACTCTACACTTTGATGCGGTATAAAGGGAAATGGAAAAGAAAGAAAGAAAAAACTCTGAGATTTAAAAGACTGCATGAAACAAAAGAAAAATACATTATGCCAGTGAAAATAACTTTAAAAGTTTTATGTATTTTATGATTATATTCGTAAAATTATTTCCTTCATTCTGTTCTACCAGTATTTATACTATTGTTTCTTGTATAGTATATATATCAAATCTAAAAGCTAAGTCGTAATTAAAACTTTGATACTTAAGAATTCATCTTATGCTCAATTGGTGCTCTGAAATTTCAACAGCGCCCAGAGAAGGAGCATAAGGATATGATGGCACGATGGACTGAACTTGGCGTGGATGGACCAGGTTGGTAATTTATTTATTTACATATTCACTGTGGAGGACAAATGCCCTTCAAAGAAAAAAATACCACCATCACAATTAATTTTGTAAAGGATAGTCAGTCCTCTTTTCTTTTTCTTTTTTCTCTTGCTGGAACAAGATTGGTAATTTCCTTGATAATCCAGTGATAGGAATTAATCTTACTAATTAGTTCTGAACAATTCAGTGAGAAGAAAAAAGAATGAAAACTTTTTTATTATTCACCCATTAGGTCAAAAGCTGAGTGATACGTGATAATATTTTGATAATATAGAGTTTTGTATTTTAAACCCTTATGATTTCACCACCTCCTGAGGTTGATGTTCTTTGGTAAAGAAAGGGGTTGCACAGTTTTGATATCGGTATTCACAAAAATATTATAGATATCTGTTTCTAATTTTTTTGATTGAAATAAGTGATCATAGTTTTTTAAAAACAAAATATAATACAGAGCATAAATTTGTGACGTCAACTTTCAGATTTTCTTTCTCTTTCAGTGTGTATATCTTATAAAAGAGTTCAAAATGATGTAACCAAAATTTTAAGTTGTGTAGATTCTCACTGGATTTTCTATGCCTAATATGTTTTCAAAACCTCTCTTTGTGCAGTTTGTAGAAAATTTACATTATCAATTATCCTTATTTTCCTCTCTATTATCATATTTTTAATCATAACACCCCAGATTAGTAACTTGGAAGTCGGATTCAACGAGGTCGTTGGGACTGACGACATGATCTTGTTGTATGTGTCCTTTTGTTATACGCGACGTCAGGCATAACGAAAGGTCGCATATGGGGATTTCAACTGGCGTCGTTGTAGCTGACTCCTCATTGAATGCGACCTTGTTGAATCCGGCGCCCACTGTATGTTTTATATAATGGCTATGAGGAAATTGAAAAAAAAAAATCCTTATTGAATCAAGTTTTTGGAGAGAAAGATGCTACTTCTACCCTTATTTTCATCATGATCAAGTGGGACAAGTACTGGTTTATATCTTCAAAATTGATAACAATAAAGAGTCCTTTTAATTCACAATCTGTCATTCACATAGATTATATTGTTTTCTCAAACTGTCTTTCATTTTGGAGAAGATGGTGAGCTTTATTCATTCCTTTATATTGTATCTACATTTAAAAAAAACGTAATCAAGACCAGACTGAATTGTATTAAAAGCAAATTCGAAAACTGAAGAATCAATATATCATTATTTTTATCACATTTTTTACTACATGTGTAATCTGATGTGTTTATTTGATCTGAGAATTCTCAGAAAATATTGTGCATTGAATTTATTGCATTTTTATTATTCAATATTCATCCGTAGGGCTCATTGAAACGTTTCTACGTTATTTACCTCAGTCTACAAGAAAAGGAATCACTAACCTCATTCAAATGTGCTCTTAAGAATTTTCTTTTTTTTAAAGCCTAGAGCGTTCTTTTATGATTTTGAAATTTATTTTAACATTCAGTTTCCATTATTATTGTGATTTTATAGTCAACCATGCTTATTGACTTGTTTTAGTTTTATTTGTGTATTTAAAAAATAATAATGTTAAATTCTATTCGCACCGTTTATGTATATTAATGACATTTGAATAATTATACATAGTACGTCCCAGTTCAACAATGAATTAATTTTTTATTTCTAAACATGTAATTGTAATCTGCTTTGAGATGAATGATTATTATTCAAGGAAAGCGTAATGTAATTAAATAGTAATATGAAATTTGATATTATTTTAATTATTCATTGTCAAGCGCTGAAGTTGTAAAATTCCTAGTTGAAAGTCGTACTCCTTGGTACACTTGATATTCGTCAGCTTATTCCTGGCTGATACTCTGCTTGCTGAGACAGATTATTCAAGGTTTAAGATTTGATAGTCTAGTTAGTATTGACGTCGTTGATTTTCTATGAAATGGAGGATTTGTCTGTCTTCTTTTCGAAGAATTGTTGACAAGACGAACCAATATCCATAAACTTTTAATGCTGAAAATAAGGACCAGTGTTTTTTTATTTTTTACTATATCGATATCATATCTAAACTAAATACTGAATATGTGTCGAATTGATTTTACATCAGTGTCTCACAATAATTTCCACTAGCATTCATGAGAGGAAGCTCTGGCATTTGTAGAGGAATAGGTGAGAAAATATCGAAGGAGTATTTTGCAGTTCGTTTTGTTAGTGATGATTGTTCTGATTGTGAAACATGTTCTTGATCTTTGTTGTGCAATATGTGATATCCTTCTGTATTCTGGAACGAAATGTGTTGGCTAGCATCTTGTGCCAATGGTTTATTGCACATAGAAGTGAATTACTATTATCATTATTATTGTTGTTGTCAGTTAAAAACCGTAAATCATAGATAGAAGTGAATTTCTTTTACTATTTCTTAAAAGACTATGATAAAAATAGAGAAAAAAGAAATACTTCCTTCCTCCCAAAATGTTGGATAATATTTAATCACAGATCAAAATCAATGATACTCAAACTTTTGTTTAATTCTAATATTTTATCTTTATTTTTCAAAGGGGTTGGATGAATATAAGATTATAGTACAGTATATTAAACTTTTAAAGTACTGTAGCCTTAATTTTATCATCTTAAAGATGGTAAAAAAACTAACTTTTTACACATTGCTGTACATAAATTGCCGTTCCATTTTCTCTGTTGTCATTATGTTGTTGAGACCAGCACCATTGCTGTTGTTAAAGTCCCATGTTTAAAGGGTGGTGTTTGTTATCTTTGATAATGTTTCAATTCCATTAACATCAGGAATCATGCACGATCATCGTGGCTGAATGACGGTTAGGGAAAAACTTTGTTTTCTGTCATGAAAATATTGAAAATATATCAAAATATAAATTTTGATAACCTTACACTGAAATGTACAAAAGGTAAATTGATCAAGAAATGATGAAGAGATACATTTTGATTCTCATTATTAGCAGCAAATATTTTTGTTTTCAATTCATTTACCCTAAATGATCATAATATTGTCGGTTTTGTGCACGAGTCATGGAAAAATAGGTCAAGTTGTTCTTTACGAAATATTACTCTGATCTTTGAGGTTTAATCAAATATTCGTAAAAACAGTAATCTATTTCATATCTCTAGTATTTATTTTTACTTATACAGCATAATAATATACACTGTTTTGTTAGAAAGCAGCAGGTTTAAATTGTACAACTGATGCACTTGAATGAAGTTTATCCGATCGACAGTTGTGTTATTACTGTTCCAATACCTTTGGTTTATTTGTCCTTTCTCAAAATCTAATTATGTTTTTAAGAACTCTTAATAACAACAACATGTTCAGCACATTAAAAAATGTGCGCATGTACTGCAATTTCACGTGAAATGGAGAGTGATCTAAGATTTCAAAAAAGTGTGTAACAATGCAGCTGAATGTGGAAAGGTTATAAGGCCTCTATCTTTTCCCCCCATTACTATTGTAAAAGCTAAAAGAGTACTGTGGAGCCATGCATACGGCTTATAAAGCTTTAGCTCATCGTAAATTTAATATGATATGCGTACAAAAAGGTCCAATATTCCAACCACTACTATAACAAAGCGTCTCCTTAGATTTAGATGCAAAATACATTTTAAAGCTTTTTCTTATCTTGATTTACATTACCATTAAATATTAAATCAGCCAAAAGTCTAGAATCCTGTAATTAAAATAGTTTTCTTTTACCTTCAGCTAGTATTTCACTCTTGACTGGAATATTATTGGCCTTGCTTGAAGGATACTTGATTGTCTTTCATCTTTCTTGGTCTTCATGCGTGAGGCAAGAAATAATCAGAGTGACTTTCCTTTCCCTCTGCCCTCTGTACAGACTTGAGTCAGATCAGACCAGTGTACGCACCCAAGGATTTCCTCGAGGTGGTCATCAGTCTACAGAACCCGAATTGTACCAGCACAGGAAATGTGGGGTATGGAATTGTTTTCTAGGATTTGTTTTTGGCTTTTTGTTTTGGTTATCCTTTAACCTTATGTCAGCATTCAGCTCCATGTTAAATGGTAAATGAGGAGATGCCCCAATAACCAACTTTGCCAAAACACAGAGCTGGGAAATTAATATTATGGATCAGGAACTATGGCAAGCAGGTGATCAGCCCACTGTGCAAGGTTTTTTGGTTCTATTTTGAAATTATTTTTTGTTAACAGTTCTTCTTACACTCCAAAATTTACATAATATATCAAAACGTTTATACCACAACTAGTCCGTAAAAGAAATTAACTTCAAGTCTTTTTGTATTATGTTCATTGTTATATCTGGTTATAGTTAAATAGCGTTGACATGAAAATAAAATGTTGTTATAACTGAACTGTTTCAAAGTTTATTATTTACCTTGTTTTGTTATAACGAATCGTTGAAAGATTGGGTCTCTTTACTTGATGACTTGGTAGACTTTTACATCATTAGACCAATACATCTTTCTTTCTTTCTATCTTGATTAATTTACTTTTCATACCTGTACGTTGTGTAAAGTAGACCAATATCACTATATAAAACTCTTTGACGTTATCCGATTTTTGTTTGTTTTCCATCTCCAGAAGTTTTGACCTTCCCTGGGGCTTGATACAAATTCCACTCAAAGTCAAGAGTCTCAACCAACTGGTGAGTGGACGGTACAATGTAGTGCTTGCCACGAATAGTATTGGTATGGAGCCCGCAGTTCCACCTTATAGGCCTGTCCCTATTTTCCAGTATAATAATATTTATGGGGGGGGGGGGGGTATGTAACATGGTTGTGTTGGGGGGGGAGGTTTGTAACTATTGTTGATTTGATACCAGGCATTTGAGATGAATGTCTATTGTTTATGGTAAGCGCAGTATGAATGCCTTTTTTTAAAATTATAATAACAGTACAAATAACTGAAGCTGTTGTAATGTTCTGCAGAAATTTGTGAATTTATTGTGTCCTAAAATATTGATTTATTTGCAAAAAGTATTAGATTTTTCAGCATTAGAATTTGTTTCTCTCAATTGTTTCACAGTGAAAGTATTTACAAAAAATATATTTGACAATGTCAGAGCAGTATCCAGTTCTGTGAAAAGAAAAGCACCTTTGTAATCAGCTTAGATAGATCTATCATATAAGGGGTTCATTTGATTTTGTTACCTATGATACCTATTTAAAGCTTAGGGGTCAGCGTATCTACCTGGAGATGGAAGGGTTTAAGATTTGAATCCTGACTGGGTCCAACATGAGTCCTTAGGAAAGACTCTTTACACAAATGTCCTCATCCTAGCAGAGAAGGATGTAAAATTTGGAGGTTCCCCTGACATTGACATAGTCTTTGTTTGTAAAATCACAAGTTTTGTCTGATGTGTTACATGTTTTTCGCCGGGGATGTAATGTGGTTTTGCGAAACGCTTAGAGCATGGTGATGACTGTGGATAAGCGCTATATATAAATGCTCTCATTTACATTTACCTATTTGTTGTTTTTCCCCTCCGTCCGTCTCCCAGCGTATCCAGTACAGTGACATGGCCATCACGCAGTGCCAGACAGGCATCGACGACATGCCGGACATTCCGACGGAACTCTTTGACACAGACAGAATAAAACTGGGAAAAAAAGGTAGGAAAGACAGGAGGGGTTCAATTGTCGAAAAAATAAAAATGGGCAAAAAGAAGTAGGGAAGGGTTCCATTCAATAGAATGAAATTGGACAAACAAGACTGAGCAAAAAAGGTAAGGAAGGAGGGGTTTCATTGTCAATAGAATAAAACTGGGCAAGAAAGGTGGGAAGGGGTTCCATTTGATTGAATAAAACTGGGCAAGAAAGGTAGGGAAGAAGGGGTTTCATTGTCAATAGAATAAAACTGGGCAAAAAGAAGGGGTTCCATTATTGAATAAAACTGGGCAAACAAGGTGGGGAAGGGGTTTCATTGTCGATAGAATAGAACTGGGCAAGAAAGGTAGGGAAGGGGTTTCATTGTTAATAGAATAAAACTGGGCAAGAAAGGTGGGGAAGGGGTTCAATTGTCGATTGAATAAAACTGGGCAAAAAAGAAGGGGAAGAAGGGGTTCTATTTGTCATTTAAGAAGTAATTGTTTGGTTTGTACGTGATTCAAAAATTATTATTTGAATACCATCTAGCAACAAATCAGTTTTTATATTTCTTCTCAGAAATGAATATTTAAAATAAGTAAACAATACCAACAACAATGGTAACAATAGCAACAACAACGTTCAGAGTTTGAAAATACTAATTGTCTGGTATGGATAAAAATTGTGTTTAATGAATGAAAAGAGGATAAGTTTTCAATTGGAAAAATAAACATTTTTCAAGGGAATAAATGACTTTTTTATGTACTGGACTCAGATCTCATTGTGTAGTCATGAAAAAAGTGAACAAGAGAAGAAGAGGAAGAAGAAGGAAGAGGAAGAAGAAGTAGGAGGAAGAAGAAGGAAGAGGAAGAATGTTATGTGTTTTTTTTTCCTTCCGTCAGTTCTTGCCGCCAAACATGCTCCTATATCTCGCGAGTTTGCCAAGAAGGGATGTCCTGTGTCCATGAGAGCCGAGCTATGGAGTCAGATCTTGGGTGTGGAAGTCAATAAAGTTGTAAGTTTGGTCTTAATATCATCTCGATTTTAAATTGATATTACAACACACTATACAGTACAACAGAACAGCTCAAGATGACAGCACAATACTACCATATATGGCATTGGGCAGAAAATTATTATTAGTTTCTTCCTAAGCCCATGCTTCATTTGGTACCGTTTCATATTTACTCACACGTTTTGACATCATCATTAGGAACCTCAATCAAATTGAGGCTTTCTTGTCATTATCAGTCTCATCAATGTTTTAACATGTTGACTCCGCTTAGTGGAAAGGCTGTTATGTGGCTGTTGGTCCTTAAGTAGCAATAGCAACAGACACTTTCTTTCTTTCTTTATACAGTGGAAGTCGGATTCAACGAGGTCGTAGGGACTGACGACATGATCTCGTTGTATGCGACCTTTCGTTATGCACGACGTCGGGTATAACGAAAGGTTGCATACAGGAATTTCAACTGGCTTCGTTGTAGCCGACTTCTCGTTGAATGCGACCTTGTCGAATCCCGCGCCCTCTGTAGTTACCCTTGTACCTTGCAGTGTTGGGTTTTTTGATGAATGAAGGCCTCCCTCCTCTTAGATCTATCATCACTAAACTTCTTTTCTTTGCTTCATTCAATTTGCATCCTAGTTTTAACTTGCATCCTTGTTATGCAATCGACAATTTGTAATGGAAATTTCCACTTATTTACAACCTATTCATTTGACCTCTGACCTCTGTCCTCCATTCTTCCTCAGAGTGTCTTGTACTACGAGCAGCTCAAATCGTATGTCTTACAACACGACCTTCTGGTGGACAATCTGCTTTACAAAGTAAGTACCTGGTAAAAAACAGAAATCAATCTGAAATGATTTTTATTTTGTATTGCAATGACCGTGTTTCATTCTGTACCTATTTCTTTTTTACAACATGATATTCTGGTGGACAATTTGCATCACAAAGTAAGTACCTAGTAGTAGTAGTAAAACAGGAATGGAGTTGTAATGATTGTTGTTGTTGTATTGCAATGACTGTGTTTCATTGTGTAATTCTGATTTTGTTTCGTTTCGTTCAGGATGTGAAGCTAACGGCAACGAACGATGACCAGTACTTTGTCTTTGAGGACTTCCTGTATCAGGTATTGTGGGAAACAATGTTTTTTTCTTATCTATTCAAATTTTGAGGAAAAGTTGACTGTCTGCAGGAGATGGGGATTGGGGGGGGGAGGGAATTCATTTTGTTTTGTTTCGTTTTCTAGGTTTTTCTTGTCCTTGTTAAAACTTTATGAAACGAAAGCTCCACTACGATTATGATTCATTCATATTGTGCTGGCTCTGCACTGATTTTGCTATCTGTTCTATGGGAGATTCCTGTTCAATCCTGGGATGAGCCAAAGTTTTCAAGGCTTTGTGTTTAACTGTGTGGTGTCAAGTCTTATCCTGTCACAGAGTTTAAAACAATGGATTAAACTATAAAAAAAACGTTAACACTTTAATTAACAACTAGTTCTTAGATTGCCTTGTTGAAGAAAATAGTTCAATGGGTTTAGTTTTTGTTGTTTGTTGAGAATGGGTATGATAGTGATAGGCTTATAGACTATTGTGTGAAAGTCAAAATTGTCTTTCCCCTTGGTAATCTTTTGTTCGTCTATTTTATGTAAATTCAAATTTATCATATCGCATTTCTACCTTCTTCTACTGTATGTTTCGTAGGTATTTATCTTTGACACGCATTGAACTAACTGTATTGTCTGTAAAAAGAATTTCCTCTGTGAGTTTGAATAAAAGGTTATATTACATATTGTATATTATATTGTTATATTATCTTCTAGGTTTTGTTGCCATTCTCAAGAGACACGGTGGTACTGAAGCATTTTGTCTACAACAGCGCCACCCCACCAAAGTCGTACATTCGAGGCAAACTCGGGGTGGAAGAATTTGCCGTCACATATCCACCAAACGGTGTCATTCCTTTCCATGGGTTTGCCATGTACGGTGAGTTGATTGCACCAACTATCTTGGCTATTCCTGGTGTTGTCTTTGTCCAAAAGATTGTATTCGCGCCTAACAGGCCGCATGTCTCGTCTGATGTGTTAGATGTTTCGCCAGGGATGAATGTGGTATTGTGAAGCGCTTAGAGCATGGTGATGGCCTCTCATTTATTTATTTTTCTTAATGACAAGATCTTTCTCTGCATCTAGCAACCAGGTACTCATTTGAGAATAATCGTTTTCTGCCAGAAACTGACGGAACGAGCCTATAAGCTTGGGAAAATCACCGATGAAATTGAACCAGGTACTCATTTTGAGAATAACCGTTTTCTGGAAGAAACTGACGCAACGAGCCAATTAGCATCGGAAAATCACAGATGAAATTGAAATACAAAATCATCAAAGGCCTTTCAGTTGTCCATCAGTAGAAAGGTTTTGAAATGATACATGGTCGACCCCACACCCGTTTGGACCAGAATCTTTATAATGGCTGTAAATCTTCCGACAATTGTCTCATTTCTCAGACAATCTGAACTGCTTGAATTTTTTTTTCTTCTTTTTTTTTGTGCAGTATTGATTTGAAGTCAATAATAGTATAATAATCCCTTACCTGAAGTGTGGACAATTTTCAGACAATTTTGTGATGGGTCATTTACAGGCCTGAGTGTAGCCTTCATCAAAGACTGTGGCAAGTCCATTCAAATATAATGATTGAGAAGAAGAAGAAGAGATATAATTGTTAACCCTTTTGACACATTCATGCCGAAATTTCGGCAATTTGCATCTTGCATTTTCCCGAAAAGCAAGTCAAAATACAACGTGCTAAAAGTGAAAGGGTTAATAAATAATCTGCAACAACAAAATACCAACTATTTCTTTATTTTATTTTCTTGTCATCTTTTTTGTTCTCCAGTTTCCCCTCTGTGCTACCTCTACAACGACGTCTGCCAGTTATACTACGTCTTCCGATCTATGTACACGCATTTCTTCTTTCGATTACACAGTGTCTCTTCTCACCCACAAGTAAGATACTAGATAATGATGATAATAATAGTTTTGTTTTGTTTTGTTATCCAATACCTTTTACCGCTTTCACAGTGTCGGCACCCAGCTCTATGCAAAGTCTTAAATGGTGAATGAGGTCAACGTCCCAATAACCACCTTTGATAATACAGAGCCAGGAAATACTATGGATCAGGAGCTACGGCAAGCAGGCGATCAACCCACTGTGCCCGTCGTTGAATGGCGCTATGAGCAATACACTGGACGCATTACTCAGCAGCTTACCAAACAAATTTTTATATCGCCTACTTATTGTTGCTGAGAGAACCTCCTACACTGCAGGCTGGATAATAATAGTGATGATGATAATGGACACTTATAGTGCGCTCATACCGCAAGTAAACTAGGCTCTCAGTGCATTGCATTAATTGAAATAATTGAAAGTAAAAGGTGGATAGCATTTTAAAACATTGAAAGGCTCCAATTTAAAATATACTAGATAGCATTTGTTTATTCATTCATTCAACGTTTCCTGTTTTATTAAAAAAAATTATTTACTCTTTCATTAATTCGGATGTTAAAAACATTAGTTAAAACATAATATATTGATGGATATTGATTTCAATACAGTTTATATTATGGTTTGTCTGTGAAGTCAGAAGAAGACAAGCCTGTAACTGTTCTATTGCTGATTGTTGTATTATTAAAACTGAAATGATTTTGTATGTAATAGTGTGTATTATTATTATTG
This sequence comes from Dendronotus rufus, assembly GCA_032358575.1. Lineage (NCBI taxonomy): Eukaryota > Metazoa > Mollusca > Gastropoda > Nudibranchia > Dendronotidae > Dendronotus > Dendronotus rufus. Next base: position 11,918 of record JAULCB010252084.1, read on the forward strand.
GGGAAACATTGCGAGTAGAGCGTGGTGAAGACCATGGACAGGCGCTATGTATAATAAATGCTTTCATTAATTTTTATTTATTTATTATAATTAATCAAATGTGTTTCAGTTGTTATCTTCTCTATCTTTATTACTATTGTTATTATCTTTGTTATTATCTTTGTTTCTTACCTAGGGGATTGTGGCCCTGAGTCTTCTTTTTGAAAACCTTCTCCAGACACAGGAACCGGAACTCTTCTATCACCTTATTCAAATCGGATGTCAGCCGTAAGTATATATTTTGCTGTATACTGGTTTGAACCCAGTGTTTTATTTTGATTTTCTATCTTGTAATGCTTTTCAATGTACCCGCTGTTAGTTAATTCTTAATTCTTAGTCTGGGTATGCGTGGGTGATTGGGGAATGAATATTATTAATTGTGAAGCGTCTTGAAGCTTTGGCGAAAGACGCTGTACAATTAATGAACTCATTATTATTATTATTATTATTATTATTATTATTATTATTATTATTATTATTATTATTATTATTATTATCATTATT
>JAULCB010252416.1:0-12451 GCA_032358575.1 Dendronotus rufus
CAAAGGTGGTTATTTAAGACTTGGTATGGAGCTGGGTGCCGACACTGCGAAAGCGGTACAAGGTATTGGATAACAAAACAAAACCCCCACTACTTCAACAGCTTCTTGGTGATCACACAGACAGGGGTGTAAATGGCAAATAAATAAAAACGTGGAGATGCGCTCTATAAATGCTATCCATTATTTATTATCATTATCCACTGCATGGCCAGCTGCCTTACTCCTATTGTTTTCAAGTTTTTAGTCTGGTGTTTTTGGGATCCTTTGCCTTCAACCGCTTTCGCAGTGTCGGCACCCACCCAGCTCCATAACTAAGTCTTAAATGGAGAATGAGTTAGATGCCCCAATAACCAACCACCTTTGACAAAACACAGAGCTGGGAAATACTATGGATCAGGAACCACGGCAAGCAGGTGATCAGCCCACGCCACTATGCAATTTTTAGTCTATGCCCGGTTAAACACAAATCAGGACACAGCTCAGGTGGCAGGTCAGTTTTAATTTTATGGTCTGTCTGGAATTGAACACACGGCCCGAGTCAAAGCCTTGAAAAGTCTTTTCAGCCAGGGTTCGAACTCTGGATGTTCCGGTGGTCAGCGTGGTGCACTGACAACTCTTTGAGGGTGGAAGAGCTCTTCCACTGATTTCGAAAACGATCAAAAACTAATAAATGAAAACCATGAACAAATAAAACAATGCATCGATGTAGTAGTAGTAGTAGTTTGATTTCCTTTACTTCTGGTCTCATCGTATCCAATCAGAACACCATCACGACTCACAGACAACACCAAACATCCATCTCATCCTCTTCTTCTACTTCTAGCATTCCTTCATCCGCACACCATAGTCTTAATTAAGACTCTACAATAATAATAATTAAGGAATACAATTGTTCAAAACATTTCAGGGTAAACACACACACACACACTTCAATCTGTTTCACTATCATCTATATGTACAATTTCTAAGACATAAAACCAGGATGCATTGACTGAACACTTCATATATATTTATAGTTATAGCTTCTTCCATTTTTACAGTCGGTAATTCTCTTTTCAAATTTGGCATATATTATATCATCTTAATAAACGTACGTGCATAAATAAATAAAACTCACAATTACAAGCATACAAGGGAAGAAAACAAGAAGATTTCATAAAACAAGACTAAGATATGTATTATCTACGTAAAACTAATTAAAACATACATGCAACATAATAATATTAATATACAAGTAAAATTACAGAGATTGAGATACGTATAGAATATATTTCTCAAAATGGCAGTTAAAATTAAAATTAAAATTATTTCTAATAATAATAATCTTCATTTTCGAAAATAAATTTGAAATGGGTTATAGTTATATTACTATGTATAATAAATATGAAAAGCACAGAATGTGACGATCTAGTATTATTAGTGTATTATTTATCATCAGATGAGTGAGTTTGGGTTGAAGTTGGAGGCATGGCACTACAGCCGCAGAGAGACCACGAGAACAAGACAGACAGTCATGCCATTCAAATCCCCTCGGGAAATACTACACATAATACAGGATTAAAAACAATACACACTCACACATGGAGAGAAAAAGTTACATGAACGTAGTATGTGAAACAAGGAATGCAAAGTTTGAGCTGAGTGCAGAAATAAGTTATGGAGAAAATAAAGGTGAGATGTGATAGTAGCTTTCTGATACATTTTTTTAGTTTTATCAAAGGCGACGCTGTAACGACATTTTGAGGCTCACACGACTAGCTTTAGCTATGCATGTAAAACATTTGCTTTGATGCCAGTTCCAACACTTTTAACAAGTCACTGAACAGGAAGCACTTCATGTTTTATATCTCCTAGTCTGTCAGTACCACTACACAGCCATTAAACCTTTAGCCCAACCAGGCATCCAAGCGGGATCTCTCGCATGTAGAAGACAAAGGACTCTCAGTCAATCAGTCAGTCAGGAGGGACCGTTTGTTCATTTGTGATACGAAGAGAGCCCATTAACAATATATATTAGGTCATACAGTTCTGGGAAAAATTAAGGTGATAGCTAGAATAGTTTGAGATAAAAGATAATAAATAAGAAACCAGTGGTAACACCCACCAGGGAGGCGGCCCTCTATCCCCCGTCTGCAACGACCTAATTAGGAAAGCTGCCGAAGTATCTCCAGCGTCCGTGTTGGTCAACATTTGGAATTGGAAGGAGCCGAGTGACTTCGCACGACAATCGTCAGAATAAAAGCATTCTCTTTTAAAACAACGCAACGACAGACAGGCCATCTTGCTTTGAATTTCAACATAAACTAATAAAATATGGTAACAACAGAAAGGAAATGATAAAAGAGTTATCTACAACACCGTCCAAACAATTTAAAAAACAAAATCCTTAACTGTGAGAACAACTTTATGAATAAGAGTCAAGAGTAACATAACATTAATTTAGGATTTAACTTGATGAGACAGGAAGGAGATCTCAAACAATAAAACAAGATGAATAAAAGGCATTACAACAATAAATAAATATTTTCAAATGAGATAACATAACGCAAAAGAATTCTTAAAAACCAATTAAATCAGCAACATGATTAGATTAATACAACAGAATATTCCTTCCAGAATGAAATACTATTTTGCTTTAATCTTTCATTAAAATATTACATTTCTTATACAATAAAAATCATTCGTCTAAAAATCAGAAAGGAAGTGGGTACACTGGAACTAGAAAATTGGATTGCATTGATGAGCGGAGAGAGAGAAAGGATTTATAAAAAGTAAAATACAAAAGTATATGTATAGAGAGACAATTCTATTCACAAACACACCAATAAATAAATAAAATTCATTCGTTATCTCGCACGCCTCACCAATTCAGTCCCTCACAACACCCTCTAGTATACGACTCATAGAAAGGGATAAGAAATAGAACCTCAAATTATGTAAAAGTTAAAAACATGCGATACTCAAATACAACACCCTCACCCCGCACGCACGCACGCACACACGTAGAATATAAAAAATGGCACATGGCACAGAGAGAAAGCAGTGATAGCAATTTGATAATAAATTTGAAACTTGTAAAAGTCCCAGCCATTGAACAGCGTGAATTGCAAGGATATCTCTCACGCCTTCTTCGTTAACCATAGACCATAGAGATAATATTATAATGTACAGGCGGTATAATATATTACAATCCGTCGGAAGAAAGTCTTTCACGACATTCACCGTCTTTGACACAATAGAAAATTACCATCACTGATATAAAACATAAGATTTCTGCTGTATAGCAAAATATCTCTCTTGGCTTTGAAAAATAATAAAAAATATATTTTAAAATCGTCCTCCTAAAAGATATAAAATATTCTTTTATAAGCAATCTTAGTAATTTTTCATTATATTTTCTCCGTGAAATAGTGACTGAATAAACCAGTCGTGATTATTTGGGTCAAGACTTTCCCCGCCATATTCTGGAAAAAGCTCAAATATTTACAGAGACTGCGTCTCGGAATAATTCTCCAAACAAGTTATTCACATTTTTTCACGCAGATTATGCCACTTCAGACATTACACCTAATGATAAAGCGATTTATGTAAGGTGCTACTGCAGTTCTAAAGATATCTACTTTTTTACAATGTGGAGTTTTTTTCCCCGCGCCAATCTTTTACTCGGCGAAAGAAATAGAGATAGACTGTGAGACTAAAGAAACGATTAGGATTGAATCAATAGAATTCTAAATGTGGGTTATTTCAAATCAATTTCCCAAAACAACTGTCTTAAAACTTGAGGTTTCTGGACCTTCCATGCGACTTTTCACCAGCCCAAGATTTGGACTTGGCTCGGAACTTGCGTAGATCCTCCGCGTGATTTTTGTCCACCATTGTACGGTACTGCTTCGGCTCACACAGACCCTGCGGGGACAGAGAAGGAAAAAAATATATAGGGTTATTTGTTTATTCATTCATCTGTATCTCAACTAGACATAAAACCAAAAACACGCAGCAATCAGGGAGTGGAAAACATAAACATGCCTCTACTAAGCGCTTTGAGATGAATGTCTACTGTTCATGGAAAGCGAGCTGAATGTCTACTGTTCATGGAAAGCGAGCTGAATGTCTACTGTTCATGGAAAGCGAGCTGAATGTCTACTGTTCATGGAAAGCGCAATATAAATGTTTGTTATGTTATCCAATGCCTTATACCGCGTCAGCTCTATGCCAAGTATTAAATGGTGATTGAGGTAGATGCCACCTTTGACAAAACACAAGAGCCGGGAAATATTATGGATCAGGAACTATGGCAAGCAGGTGATCAGCCCACTGTGCGCAATATAAATGCCTTCTATTATTATAATTACCGGTACTATTTTGTAGCTCTGTAGTTGGTTAACAGTAACACAAAACAAGGGCCTGAATGGAACCCATCTGTCCAAACAGTGGTAGAGGTACTCACGTCGAAGCGTTCAAAGAAATTCTTGTAGCCGCCGTCCAGCAGGTAGATCTCGGGGTAGTGGAGGAACGGATAGCACTCCTTGTTGGACTCACGGTCATGGCGACGCAGAAACCTCGACCTGGCCACGAGGAGGAGACAAGATTACAGTGCAATTAATTTGTGTAAAAAAAAATACTGCAATAGAATACAAAAGTTTTTCATTATAATCTATAGCACAAGTCCACGATTTCATCCCCAGCTACTTACAGTCCAGGCCCCCTCTCTGAGGAAAACTCGCAGTGGAAGATGATAATGACTCGCTTGTTTGGATCCCTCGCTTTCAGAGGAGACTTCAGGAATTTGTCCATCACCCCGTCTCGAGTGTAGAGATTCAATGCATTCTGTATAGAGAGAAAGGTGTGAGGTAATGGCGTTGAAACAAGGATAAACAATAAAACGGCTGCTAGAGGCTGTAGGAACTGAAACATCCATTTCTTTTTGCTGTCTCGTTTCTTAACGTATGAATCTCTTCCATTTTCACTAACCTTGCTTTGAAACAAGGATGGCAGGATATGATATCATGCTCTGTACAACATGGTCTATGCTATACTAAGTCTCACAAATCATGATCAAAGTACCTACAATAAGACTAATATTAGCCATTGTTAAAAACAAACAAACGCACCACCACCTCATCATCATCAACCACAGACCACTGAAATCAAGTCTTTGTATTTTTCCTTGGGCAAGAAACTTAACTACAATTGCCTATCTTGCGGCGCTGCTCTGCGGCTGACGCTCGTTATTCCGGCCTTTTTTCGGAATTGAACCCAAAATGACAATGAGCCCATTGGGACAATAAAGCCAGATTTTATTTTACTTATTTTTAATTATTTATTTCATAAACTAAAGTAAGAGGATAGATCTAGCTGCAAGGATAGAGAAATTATACAAGTAGGACTGGACCCACCCCATCCCGGACACCCTAAGACTTCCTGTTCTAATTAAAAGCATTGGCCATTGAATTGAGACACTAATGGTTTGTTGAATATGTAGAAAAGAATCTGTACCTGAATATGTCCCCCCTCGTATTCATACGGATATCGACAGTCGATGATGTAGAAGTCCTCAACAACGTCGTCAAACTCGTGATCCAAAAGTCGGCTTACCTGGCAAATAGACAAATGCACCATTCGACTTTAAAAACACAATTCACTAAATACACGGACACTACTCAAATTAAATAGACATTAGATATTGACATAATATGTTAAGATAAGACAAGATAAGATAAGATAAGATAAACCTAAATTATTTTTTGCAACTTCAGCCCATGAAAACATGTTACTGTAAGGTTACTGTAATCCTATTATAATCTTATTATAACAAATCAGACACTGCCTATATCTAGTGAATAATAAAACAAATACAAATAAGAGATAATAATACACGTTCAGAATCAAACCAAACCATAGTAGGCCATTTTGAAAATTTAATTTTTCGGACATTTGGGCTCAATCCTGTGTCTTGACGGAGGGGAATTCCCCATTCCAAGAGCTGTGTTGCTAACAAGTTTTCTCATAACTCATAAGACTTTGATTCTTTGGGTTTTAATGATATCAAATTTGCTGTACCATTCTAGAGCATCCTGCTCCCTAACACTTACTGTTTCTCTTGATATACTCTTGAGATCGTGGTGTTTGCCACAAATGGTGGGCAGACAGTAAGGCTGGGGAAGAGATACAGACAATGTATCAATATGTATGTATAAATAATTCATTATAATAGCATCTATTTTGTTGTTATCCTTTGCCCTATACTTATACAGCTTTCGCAATGTCGACACCCAGCTCCATGCTCAGCCTTAAATGGTGAATGGGGTAGATGATGCCTCAATAACCACCTTTGACAGACACACAGGGCTAGTAAAATACTATGGATCAAGAACTACGGCGAGCAGGTGATCAGCCCACTGTGCCCATCATCAGCCCACTGTGCCCATCCTTGTGCTATAAGCAATACACTCAGCTGCTAACCACACAAATTTTATGTTGCCTCAGTCACAAGGTTATCACCATGACGATATTATTATGTTCAATGAGCTTGACTTAGAACACTCGACCAGTGCAATGCAATGTGGGTAATCTCTCTCACCTTGGAGCAGTCCCCGATCAGGTTGGGTTCCGCGGCCATGCGAGACACAGCGGCCTTGATGGTGGCCTCCGTCTCCGAGTGACATCGATGCAACCGACGCAGACACGGCACCTGGCAACAGACGCAAACAAACAACAGGGGTGTAAATGGCAAATAAAAGAATAGTCTGAAACATTTCATATTTCACTAGTATAAAAAGTCTGAAATCAGACAATTGGCTGAAGATTTACAGGTCTGAAACAAAAACAAGGACTAAATCAATGAACACCTCTAGCCCTGTGGCATTACATCGTATAAGATAAATAGCTCTGCTGCCTGCTAAACCAGTGTGTTCACATTACTGTGTTTTGTCACTGATCAGTGTGCCGTTGAAAATCTCAATACAGAAGCTTTACAGAAGTGTGTATTTAATAGTGTGTACATGAGAGTAACAGGACTGGTAAATGGCCCATCCCAAAATTGTCTGAAAATTGTCCACAATTCAAGAAAGGGATAATATACAATTGACCTCCAATAAAAACAAAAAATAATTCTTTAATGTTTAGTAAAACAGTCTGTTACTTGAGATTGGCTGAAGTCAGTAATAGCGTAAACAATATTTGGCCAAGACATACCGGAAGTGCTGAGCTATTGTTTGATTCTTCTTTGCTGGGCACAAGAGCGGCCTCAATTGTCGACTTGAAAGGGCTGTCATCTTCCTCTCCTTTTAATCGCTTGCAGCTCTTGACTGAATCAGATAAGTCTTCTGGAGGGTCGCATCGTTTGGTCGACATTCTGGGTCGGATGTCGAGGGATTGAGATCTCTGGAGGAGGCGGCGAGATATGGTGGGGCGACTCTGTGTGGACGACGGAACAAATCACAAACAGCCATTAGTCAATACCTTTCTTTCAAACCGTAAAATATTGTGAAACTAAGTTTACCTTGAGGGGTGTAAATGGCAAATTAAAAAATGGTCTGAAACATTTCATATCCCAATGAAAATAGCAATGTGGAAACAAAAACTAGTGGCTTTTCAGTCTACTTAGATAGTAAAAAAAAAAGAGTCTCAAATCAGAGAATTGGCTGAAGATTTACAGGCCTGTTTAATGCCTTTTGTAACACGTGTTAGGATCATTTCCAAGACCAATGTAAATTATACTTTATTGACCCGTATACGAAAATTCACACTAAAAACGAATTTACAGAAACTAATCTACAACAATCGTCAGCTTCCACTTACAGAAGGTGTCGAGTCCAGCTGGTCTTCCAGGAAGAATTTGACCTGTTTGCTTTTGGGGCCGCAGCCAACTTGTTTGGACAGAAACGAGAGACGGCCGTCCATTTTCTCGGGCTGGAGGTCGTGCAAGAGTGGAGCACTGAAAAGGCTCGACACCTCATCATTGGCCTCATTCTGGAGCTGAAAAGGTAAAAAAATATATTATGAAATCTAAATCTAAATATCTTCAGTGAAGAAGAACTAAAGGGTAGAAATCTGATACAAACAATTAATTCTTCATTCACTGCTTGATTGATGACTTCGCAAACTGAAAAAATCAAATTCAAAATGAAAATTATTATTCTCAACTCAAGTGAGTATCTAAGCTTAAATGACGAGAAGGTCAAATCTCATGTCATCAAATGATGATGAATAATATAGTGACAAAAGCTTAGTACAGTTCGAGTGAAATACATTTCTCTAGAATGCTGACCCAAAAATGTTGTTACAACTGTCCATTGGATTTATTTTCTTTAGCATCAACAGTGTTGATGGAATACTTCTTCCTAGCCGTCTATCCTGTGCCTATGATTCATCAACAAGAACAAAAACCCTTACATTATCAAACAAAAACAAACGAAAAAACTCACATCCTCAATATCAAACAGTTCCTGGAATCCGTCGTCGAAGCTGGACTTGGTCTCAAAGTGATCGACCTTGACCTTGGGCTGACTAGTTGGCACGTCTACGGCGGGAGAAGTCTGCTGAAACAACACGCGTACGGGAAATTAATCAACGGCAAGAATTGTTAAAAGGAAGCAGACATCTTTCCACTGTACATCAGTACATCTACTTTTTGTAAACGCATTTTTTTTATCTTGTACCTAAATAAAACAAAAAACAATTTTCTCTTTCCTACCAATTTTCGCCTCGGTATTCAATTCAATCTAATTCTTTTATGAAGAAAAGACACAAAACAAAACTAAAAAAATTAAATTAAAAATCATAACTGATATCGTATACACATGAGTTACAGCATACATAATCGAATATCAGGCCTGTAAATGACCCATTACAAAATTGTCTGAAAATTGTCCACACACACACTTCGGGTAAGGGATAATTATACTACCGACTTCCAATCAATACTGAATATATTTTAAAAAAGGATTCAAGCAGTTCCTTAAATTGAGATTGTCTGAAATCAGACAATTGGTTGAAGATTTACAGGTTTGTAATATTATAAACTGACAGAGAAAAGAAACACTGCCCCACCTTTGAGAACAGCGAGCCAGCAAAGGAGGGTTTGGGCAGGGAAGACTTGACGGGCGAGTACTTGATGGGGGAGCAAGTATCCTCACTGATCCCTCGATCCTCTGTCTGCGACCGGCTTCGCTTGGGGGGTTTTCCTTTGGGGGCCTTGAAGTCTGTCGAGTCCTGGAATGAGTGACGAAAGTAAAACCAGCTTGTATCAACCAGGGCCCTGCTTTGGTTTAAGATCAGCAGTACATTCACTCAGTCGATTTAAAGTCAGTACATTCACTCAGTCGATTTAAGGTCAGTACATTCACTCAGCCGATTTAAGGTCAGTACATTCACTCAGTCGATTTAAGGTCAGTACATCCACTCAGCCGATTAAAGGTCAGTACATTCACTCAGCCGATTTAAGGTCAGTACATTCACTCAGCCGATTTAAGGTCAGTACATTAACTCTGTTGCCATCAAGATTGACGCAGTGAGACTTCCTTGGGTAGATTTTTATTCTAATTCATATTATAATTATTCAGGATTCTATTTTTGACATGAATAGACATGGACAATCACAATACAACGAAAGTCTTCCCTGAGAAAGGCTAAAATGTCTCCAAATGGACAAACAGTACAATTATGAAATCTAAGACTTCAGACTACAGACTTCCGTCGTCGTCCTTACCATCGAGTTCCACACATCGTCAAGGGAGGGCAGTCTGTCTTGACGCAGTCTCGGTGGTGATGAGTCTTCCGAGTCTTCGAAACTAGAAATCGAATTGAATTGGGGTCTCTGGAAACAAACGAGGGGGGGGGGGGGGAAGATACAAATACAACAATTATTGTCAATTGCTAAAGTTCATCATAACAATGCCTACTTTCAATAGATACAATTATACTTTCATGTGATAGAGATACTTTAATTTTAACTTAATACATAAATAAAAATAGATTTAAATGGTTACGAGTGCAATGTGAGGGACTGCAAACAATATTATTTTCTTTTAATGTTTTTTTTTCTTCTACTTCTAGTTTCTTTCAATATCCTGAGCTTAAGTTACAAACAAGAAAATACAAAAAGAACCGAACATGCTTGACTAAACAAAAATGTTTTTCAGGAACTAAGCAATCAGTAAATATTTTTCCTCAAAATGAGAATTAAGCCAAAGACAAGAGTTTTCATGGATAGGAAATAACTGTAAATGTAAAGTAATGATTTTGTCACCTTTTCTTGATCCATTCCCAGACCGCTGTCCTGAGAATCGGGACTGAAATCGTAGTTCTCATCATTCCCATCCTGGAAATCTGTCAGGCTGTCGAGGCGAAGGGTTGGCAGCTGAAACAAGGAAAAAATACAATAGAAATAGAATGACTTTTTTTTTACTTTTCTTTTCTTTCTTTATCGTTACTTTTGTACCTTGCAGTGTTGGGTGCTGTGTGTTTGTTTGGGTTTTTTGTGTGTTTTTTAACCTTGTGAAAACAGTTGATAACTAGTTTCTAATAACAACTACTCTCAAACACATTATTATAACACATTATCTCACAAATGTAAGACTCTTGTAAAAAGTACTGTTATGACCAGTTTCAATTGATACATGTTATAGATAGTTATAGATACAGATGTCGCCTTCTAACTGCACGCTTGCCAGTCTATCAACCAAATGAATGGAAACTAACGAGGAGAGAGGAGAGCCTATATCTCTGAGACGACTCTCCAAAATAGTCTATGTTTATTTCATGTCATCTCAATACACGATGTTAACAACTTACAGGTGTAGATCTGATACGTCTGAAGGCAATCGTCTTTTTTCTGAAATAGAGGGAGAGAAAATAACATTATAATAGTGTGTACATATTCACTTCTTCTCTAATTCTGGTATTTCGTATCTTGTCCCTTTTTGGTTTGCCAATTGAGATCTTCTAAGAAATTTCATTTCGAATTTATAGTCTTAAATCAACTTATGGTGAATGAGGTAGATGCCCCAATAACCACCTTTGACCAAACACAGAGCTGGGAAATACTATTGATCAGGAACTACGACAAGCAGGTGATCAGCCCACTGTGCAATAGCTAATACCAATAGTATAAATAATCTCAACTAGGCACAGAGAGAAATATTTAGAACAACTTACTTGGCAGAAAAGGCTTCCAAGGGAATATCTGGGTGTAGGAGGCTGGTCAGTTTCTTTGCATTCAATCTGAGAATGTAGAAAGAAAGAAATAAAAAATAAAATCATCTTCTTAATAATTGGAAAGGGTCAAATTTCAGGTTCTGGCAGCAATCCGTGCAGTGCCAGGGTCTTGGGTTCAGTTTATGTAGAAAAACAACACCAAGACAATGTAGGACAAACCAAGCAGCTATAAAATAATTTATTTAAATTTAAAACAAGGCCTTGACTTGGACTTCTTGAGGTGGCTATGACGTAGATTTTAATAATTCATTTCTCTACAAAATCCTGAACATTTTTATTTGGTGTCATGTAAATACTAAGAAAATTGATAGAAAATACAAGCATGTCTTTCAATATGACGTTTCAGCCATCCCATTCTATTATAAACTCAAAAATTCCCCACATCACTGTCCACTAATTGATGACGTCATACTACAGTTGTGTACTGTAAGAAACCGAGACGATAATTCGTATAGATTTAAAGATATGAATCATATAGACGTATTGATAGAACCCACCCTGGACATAGTCCCAAGTGTAACCAACTGATTTAGGCAGGATAAATTATATAGTGCACATCGACATGTTTAGGCCATACAGTGCTGAGACACTGTGTGTGTGTGGGGGGGGGGGGGGAGGGCGGGGGGTATTACTCGGTTTACATGTAATTTGATTAGAGCAAATCATAGAATAGAAATTACAAAAAGATCAAAGCAGGTAGGTACGCATGTGTGCTGGTATAACCACAGTTACCTTTGACAAAATAAAATAAGTAAATTAGTTAAGGTTGCCAATAAATCAATTCATTTAAGCTCGACAGAACCCAGACGCCCTTTATCTCACCCCCCGCCCCCGCCCCGTAGACCCGCCAGGCAGGCAGACGTCAGTGAATCAGGCAGGGGATGCCATAGAAATTACCATTCGGCGTCACCGCTCGCCTCTAATCCACTCCAGAGATTGTAGCAGGCAGAAATGGCGCCAAACCCGGACAAAGAACGAGTGAGCGAAGAAGAAATCCTCGGGGAGGAAGGAAGAGGAAGAGTAGAGAGGAGGAAGAGTATAGAGGAGGAAGAGGAAGACACACGGCGCGATAGCAGCAGGAGAGAGAGCGAAGGACAGAGACAGAGAGAGAGAGAGTGTTAGAAGAGAGAAAGAGAGAGAGAGAGCGTAAGAAGAGAAGGACATAGAGAGAGAGAGAGAGAGAGAGAGAGAGAGAGAGAGAGAGAGAGAGAGAGAGAGAGAGAGAGAGAGAGAG
>JAULCB010252638.1:0-12441 GCA_032358575.1 Dendronotus rufus
CCGATTTAGTACACGGCGGCCGGGCGAATAGCCTAGCGCCGATTTAGTACCCGGCTGCCGGGCGAATAGCCTCGGCCATGTTTTACTGATAAAAGTTTCGGACATTATCATCCACGATTCTCAGTATAAGTCAAAATGTTGTAGAGTCATTCAGTTTGTGTCATTTACTTCTTTAGCCTTAAGCATTTTGATCCAGGCAAGACAAAATTGTTTCTTTAATGGCAGTAAACAGTAAACTGTAAACGGATCAGAAAATGGACTCTGGACTTAATCTTTGTCCTATGAACCGAACCCATTAGGTGGATACAATAGAAAGGCTATATGAACGAGAAAAACTAAGTGCATAAAGGGACAATTTAAATTGATAAATATTTAACCACATTTTATATTTCGAGAACCCAAAAATTGTACAAACCATTGGCAGGAAGCCCTCGAATCACTTTGACTGCTGCATCAAATTTATCTTTGGCATTGGAAGCCATTGTTGTTGTGATCAATGATCAATGGTCGCTTCGATAGAATATCACGTGACAGACTATCATTTCTTGTCTTTGACATAAAAGAACTCGCCTCTTCTTATTTGTCGACATCGACAATCGTGACCATCATCAACAAAATAGCTTAAATCGACTTGACCCAAAGCCCAAAGACCTTAGACTTCTTCTTCTTCTTCTTCTTCCACGTAATGTCGACCTTCAATTAAAAGATTATGACATGTTCGTTTGTGTGTATGTTACTGGGTCACTTCGCGTATCAAATTTGTTTTGGATGTGGGGGGTGGACTATTTTGAGAGAGTTGGTTGATGAAGGAGTCCAAGGTGGGGGCTGATTTGGTAAATTGACTTAGATCAAGATATTTACGTGACCTGAAAACGAGGTGTTGCGTTTTGACGATAGTGCACAGTAACAGTTACCTATGGTTTTGACCAAAATCGACTTGAAACAAATTACTTAATTATTTGTGAAATGTATAATAAATCGGCGACACATTTCAGAGCATAGATGATCGAGATTCTAGATAGTCCGTTCACAAAGGCTGCGGTTATTCGCACATATGTTCTAATAACTTCGTTGGTTATTCGCACAATTGGTCTAATATACTTTACTAGTATACAACACTACTAAATTGTCTTGCGATCTCAACAATAAGAGTACCGTTTACGGTACTCCTTACCAATTGATGTCCCGAGGTCTACCTAAAATCCTACCTAAAATCCTAAGTGGTCGTCATCGTTATTAGGTCAGTTCGTGAGACACAATTGGAGGAGATTCAGAATATATCAATTAAATTTTTCCTATTACATACTTTCGGCGATTGAAATTTTGGTTATAATTGATAACTTATTGTTTCATTTCAATGCAACAAATTAATAAATCGAAAATAATGAAAATAAAGTTTATTGCAAGATGTTTTGTTTTAATCTTTATAATTAGTGTGTGTAAATAATTTGTTTATTTCTGGCTGCTTGTGTAAGATTGCGTCACCGTCTAATCTAGGCTCTTATTATACGGGGATTATTTACAATTGATTTCTAAAGTGACCAATCCATTTGAGTTGATTGGACAGCCTTTATCATACGTATCTGTATCTCTGTAGTTCTCCAAAGTATCTCACAAACGAGCAATGCTTATGGAAAGTGAGACTATGAGGTCGAGAGGTTTGGTGTTCGCCTCTGAGCCAAAAGGTTGCGGGTCAAGTCCCAGCGGTCGGCTCTTTTATCATATTTTCTGATTTTCCCAACTAGTCCTATAAGTATAAGAGATGTCCCATAAATTCGGAGGTCCCGTGAAGTTCTGCACGAGAACCATTGGCAGTTGGAAATAGAAAAATAAAGCCGTAAAGCCGCTTCCCAGGCAATATTCCTACGTTAAAAGTTCCTACCAATATCTGGTATAGTGTGCAATGGGTAGTTGCGCCGAGAGGCAGCATTATTCACCGCACTGAACCTTGACGGATTTTCTAAAATGAGGCAAGGGATTGTGAGTTCCTTGTAATACTCTGCTGATAAGGAAGATTCCAAACGGCCGGGACTGAAAGGCGCATTCAGGGAGCTTTGTTTTAGGGGTCCCAACAAACCTAAGTTATTCTATCTCAAACCTCGACTCGGTTTTAAATTTTTTATTAAAGGGATAGGGTCGGTGAAATTTAAACATAAGTTGTATCCCATGCATGCGATCTTATATTCTATTCTCCTCTCTACCGGGAGCCAGTGTAGAGACTGCAAGACCGGGGGTGGTGATGTGACCACATATTGGTCAGGGAAATTATGCTCGCCCCAATATTTTGCAGCCGCTGCGCTGACGTCTTGCAATCGTACACTTTAAATGAGAGCATTTATATAGCACTTATCCACGGTCATAACCATGCTCTACTAAGCGCTTCACAACACCACATGTATCCCCGTCGCAACATGTAACACGTTAGACGAAACATGCGGCCTGTTCGGCGCGTATACAATTTTTCGGACAAAGACAACGCCAGGGGGACCTCCGAATTTTGCATCCATCTCCGATAGGATGAGAAAAATCATGTAAAGAGTTGTTCCCAAGGACCTAACGTCAGGCCGGGTCGGGACTCGAACCCTAGACCCTTCGATCTCAAGGCGGATACGCTGACCACTAGGCTGCCGACGCAACATTACACTATACACTTTGGTTTTACGACACTTCGACCTCCAAGGGTCGTGTTTCAATACTGTATTTCAATACCTTCTTTTTATTTGGTGTACTATTCGCTAATAGGCAGTTACGGATTTTGTCAGAATGCCATTCGTGTCGAAGCGCTTTTAACAGCTGCCGCCTGCACTGCGTGCTTCCCGCCCGAGGAGTTGAGAAGGATTGACTTGTTTGCTATAGCTATAGCCTATCTATGTTGGGGATAAATAGTTGTACATAGTTGTGTACCCACGTTCTATTCTTTCATGATATATTATGTTAATGTAAAATATAAAGCCCTCTGATGCCTCGGCGAAAAGCGCTATAATATAAGAATGCTTTTATTATGTTATTTCAGGCACATAATAATAATACATAAATTATGCGGTTTCATGTAGGCATTATATTTCACTACGAGGTTTATTTATAACAACTGGACCGCAGCAGACAGATTATGTTTAACTGCCTCCGCACAGCCTGCTATTGGAGATAGACTATGATATAAGTACTAAATTTACGCTCTATTATTCATGATCTCCTAATAGTCAGACAAACATTCTCTGGTTTATGCGACCAGAATGTAGCTGTGTCACTTGTTTGCTTTTACATCTAATTACCAAACTGGATGGTTAGGCGTGGCGTATTTGTCAGATTTTTGTGGCAGAACTTTCATCCCACTCCTCCTATTATCATGAACGTAATAAACAAGCGAAGGCTGCTAGAAGGGTGGAAATCAAAGCAGGCGGTGAAAATGGAAAAGCTTCTCCAGTGCTCTTCGTGTTTCGTGTTTTTTTGTTTGTTTTTGTTCTATGTCTGTTTTCTGTTGAGAAAGGGGTAACCCGAAACGTCCGTTTTTTACTGTCTCATCCTTTTACAGAAGCTTTTCCATTTTCACCATCTGAGAAGATAATATTTTGAATCTTTTTTGTCCAGTAAAAATACGATTTATCAATAGTGGCAGGAGGTTTGTTGTCATCTAGCTCTTTTACTTAGAAATCACAAAGACATCAAAACACTTTTGGTTAAAATCAAAACAGACTGACTTATTCTTTGGTAAAGCTCTAAAAACGAAAAGAAAATGAATCTAATTATGAAATCCATCGCGTAGATTACTTGAACAAAATAATCATGAGTAATTTGAATTTTTTCGCTGGTTTAAAGAATTGTAGGTCCAGTCGTACTCTTTTCACCAATGATGATGGATCCCCATTATCTTTCTTCGCAGACCCTGCTTTGACGGAATACGAGGATCTGAAACTTATCATTACTGTAATTCTCAGTCTTATTTTCAACATTGATTATTATCCATGTGAGATCGAAGTTTTCTCTATCATTTCAGGATACAGTTAAATCTGTCTAAGAAAAACTCAAAATTCCTCCACGACATTCCAAACAACACTTTCAGACGTTGTTTTATTATTTTACGAAGTGTCATTCGACACGCCGAGCGGTGTGTCCAATAATCCAAAGTTATTCGGCACGCCGAGCGCGCATGCGCAGTCAGAACTAAATTTTTTGGTCGAGATAAGATCTACCTACCTGAAAAATAGTTTGAAAAAAGGTTTAATCAAAAGAAAAAGAAAAGGACAGATAATAAAAAGAAAACGAAGTGTCTACCGCCCAGGGTACTCGGAGTGCTAGTCAAGTTCGATTGGCCCAAATTTCGCGCATGCACAAACTTTTATCTCGCTAGGAGGCTGCCATTTCATAGTCTTCATTCATTCGACATTCGATTAGGCGCTAGTATTGCATATATATATATATATATTCATTCAAAATTAATGTATCTATAGTTTCATATGCATACTAATAGATGTTTTATGTCATAAAAAGTATAATTTATCCGGAGTGCTTATTCCTGCCGTACGGTAGGCATGGGCACTAGTCGATACTTGCCAGTATCGAGTACACTATCGATTAAGAGCCATTGTATCGATCGATACTGAGTACTCGATAGTGAAAGCAAGGGAAATAACTGTAATAATAGAGTTTATAGCGAGAAAAACTGAAAACTGGCACTAAAAAACTTCATGCGGGGGCGGACCAAATGTAAACAACGCGACGAGCTTTGACGCGACGTCGCGAACAATGGCGTCAAACCCAGCGTGCCAGCCAATGAGACAGCATGTGGTCTTTTGGCCCAGACAAACGAGGGATGGATGGGGAAACCTCGTTACCGAGGGGAAACCTCATTACCGAGCCGATTAGTTTACTATCCTAACCAACTGCAGTTGCATTTGTTTTATTTTTTTCATTACTTTTACCTTATTTCAACTCATTATTTACTGGGTTCGATGAGTATCGATGAGTATCGAGTAGATGGGCCAGACTATCGAGTACTTGCTAAATTTTTGAATACCTACTTGATAGTATCGAGTCCAGTATCGATTAGTGCCCATGCCTACCGTACGGCAAGTGGCAGAAATAAGATCAGCCAATGGAGTGCTTATTCCTGCCGTACGGCAAGATAAGATCGAACAAAATTACATGTATTATTATTCGTACGTATCCTGTTGAGTCTTTATCTCTCTTTGTAAGGAGAATAACTCTTGAACTTAGGGTTATCTTAGGGTTAGGGGGTTTGGGTCCATACGGCAGAAATAAGGTCAGCCATAATTATCCCACTAAACGAGAATCAGTTTTTTGTCTCTCCTGTCTCTCACTCTCAGGAAAAATGTCATTGTCTGCACTAAGCACTTTTGTTTATGAATGACAGCGACGAATTATGATCGTTGGTTTGAGTACTTAACCACACCCTCACCCAAATCATATACTACGACTACTGGGAGTAGGTAAAGTCTCTTGGTCACTGACGTAAACATAGAACCTGGCAATAGCCTTTCTTTCAAAAGGTCACTAGGCCTACCTAGCGCTCCGAGTAACCTTGGCAGTATACCCCGAGCAATCTATTTTTAAATTACTTCGCGCATGCGCCATCATGATTTGCAGGTTTGTTTTCATCTGCTGCCATCCGCCATTAACGCTCCGAGTACCCTGGGCGGTACACCGAGCGCAGTATCGCTCTGTCTACCATCGGCCATAGAAAAAGGAATAGAAAATCAATCATATTTTTTCACTTTCAACCAAGTTCTGGTCGTTTTTTAGGATTTTTAGTCACTTCAGGTCGTCTTTCGCTGTCCGCCATTTTCTAGATATTGTTTATATCAAGTGATCGTTAGAAGAATGCTGATTTATATAGGCCTACACACATATTATGTATGTGTTTATTCATCCATCTATGGCCGCTTGGAATAAATCCAAAATATCTAGCACGCCGCTCGGCGTGCCGAATAACTCTGGATTATTTGGCACGCCACTCGGCGTGTCGAATGACGCCTCCTTATTTTATTGTTTTCAATCCAAAATTCTGGTGGAATATTTTAGTTTTGTAGTGGACTTGGTGGTCAGTTGGGACATAATTTGTTGAAGACAGTCAAGTTACTATCTCTTAGTCTTGGACAAGTTCTATCATGATTATACTCTTTTTTTAAAGATGCTTTTATTTTGTGATTTATTTAGACTAATTTAGAGATTAGAGGTATAAGATAAAGGTATATAATTTCAAATATGATAATTACCTAAGATAGGACTAGGTAGCTAAACCATACACACACACACAGTCTTTTGTAGTATACATTTGAAACTTATTGATTGTTGTAGTGTCCCTAGTTGGAATATTTTATAAGCCAATTAGTAACATGCTATGCATTAGCTCAGTATGGAGAGAATAACCCAACCTTAATCACAAAGAGGATTTTGATTTTTTTAAAACTGAATGTTTAATTTTTCATATTTTTTCATATTTTCTTCAGAATGGAGGAGGCATTTTGAGTGAGACAAAAAAAGATCTTACAATCAAGTAATGCAGTCTTTTATTCATACAATTTTCTATCAATGATTTGTATGGGCTCTGCACTTTGCAGATACGTGAATGGATTGTTTTCTAGAATAAAATGAAAGTAGAAAAATTAATCAGTTGTTTCTGGAATTCAGAAATACTACCAAATGATTGGGAATGGGAAATGAGTGAGCCATTATACGTTTATCTTTACTTTCCATTTCAAAACATGTGCTGTCAGAAACCCAACAAATTTCTCATAAGCCACCAATCACTTAACTGTGAAGTTTTGCTTATATGGTACGGTCTTAGATTCTAAATCTAATAGACCTTTTAAGAAATAAATCAAGAACTCACTAACATCTGCAGTTATTGTGGATTCTTTGATCTTTAGTGGCATATTTCTTTAGGAAAAGTCACAAAATTTCGACCCCATACGTGAAAAATTAACCGATTTTAGAGCCCCACAATTTGGCGCGAGGATGTGTTTGCTGCTTGCACCCTAACTCGTCAAATAGTTTTGGGGTATTTTACAGGAGTCTAAAATAACCGATTTGCACATCGTGCTACACTCAGATCGCTATCCGCCTAACTTGATTTAGAAGTGATGTCAACCGGGACCATGCATATGATGAATTGGACAGTTAGAGTTTCAACAATGGACCAGGTCGGTAATAGTTGGATAGAGAAGTTGAATGAGAGTGGTTTCCCTTGCTTAATCAACTTGAATCTTTGTAATCAAGAATTGTAAATTGTAAATCTTTGTGGCGTCGGCAGCCTATTGGTCAGCGTATCCGCCTAAAGATCGAAGGGTCCAGAGTTCGAATCCCGACCTGACCCATGTTGAATCCTTGGGAAAGACTCTTTACACAATTTTTCTCATCCTATCGAAGACGGATGTAAAATTTGGTGGCCCCCCTGGCGTTGTCCCTCTCCTCTCAATGATTTCTAAAATTATTTCTGTCCTCCACAATTTTCTAGTTTTGCCTCTAAGGATTGTTGACCTCAGTGTGACTTGTATTATTGTATTGAATTATTTCTACACTCTTTCTTCAGTTTGTGTGGATCAAACCAGAATGATCTCATCAAAGAGGGCTTTTTGCCTCTCTCGTACATCAAGAAATGTGTCATCGGGTCCGTGTTCATAGACCCCAGCTCATTCAGGTGAGTGAACTTACTCTGCTGTAAAAGGTTTGGAAATGGGCAAATATATATGTCTCGTCAAACTACGCCCGTAGTGTGGGTTCTCTCATTTACATTTGTACATCTAAATGAGAGGCAATACAAAGTAGACGAAATACAAATTTGTTTGGTTAGCAGCTGAGTAATGCGTCCAGTGTATTGCTCATAGCGCCATTCAAGGACGGACATAGTGGGCTGATCACCTGCTTGCCGTAGCTCCTGATCCATAGTATTTCTCGGCTCTGTGTTTTGTCAAAGATGGTTATTGGGGCATCTACCTCATTCAGCATTTAAGACTTGGCATGGAGCTGGGTACCAACACTGCTAATAGGGTATAAGGCATTGGATAACAAAATATGGTTTCAGTTTGTCAGAAAGAAATCTTTACACAAGTAAAAATTCTTACACATATGAATTCATTACAAATTATGTCTTGTTTATCATTAAAACACATGTCTAAATTGATGTGTTCTGCACTCTATGCACAACTTCAAATAGACAAACAAAAATGTCGTTCTTACCTGCTTAATTGCAATTACCTATGGAGGGTGTCCTAGTGGGTTTTACTTCCATTTCTTAATCTTTCCTCTCATACAACCTTCTTACTTTTTTCTAGCACTAGTAGCACTGGATTTATGACCTTAACTTGCCAATGTTTTCTCTTCACTACTTAACTTAATTTTCAGGAAACAACTCGGGAGCACCCATCCCGAAGCACCGCGGTCACCTCAGCCACAAGATGGGTTTGATGAGGAATTTGATTCGATTCATACCAGAATCATTCAGGTCCCCAGTACAGTGAGGGGGTAAGTGAAATAGTAGTAATAGTACACAAGACTCTGGTCTGCTGGTAATTGGACAGTGTTCCTGGTGGAATTGATCACTTTTGATTCTATTTTGATGAGAGAGAGAAAGGCCCTCCAGAACCATTAGGCTCAACTCATGGGCAGGAATTTATCAGTTTCCACTGTCTGATGCCAACTAGTGTCTGTGGCCACATTCTAGGACTCTGCATTTGACCCAGCCAGGATTTGAACCTGTGACATGACCTTAACATCACTGGTACTGGTAGTCTAAGATAGCCTAACAACTGAGTTATAGATGCCTCTAAACTTATTTGCAATACTCCCACTCCTTTTTTACTTTTGTCAGTGCTTATCATTAACACCCCCCCCCCCTCCCCCAAACCACCTAAATTCCAGGAGGAGTAAATATTCTGCTCTTGAGGACTTTGCAATTCTTGATTACATCATAAAGGAGAAAGCCTACAAGCGACTCAAAGGGAATGCTTTGTGGAAAGACTTGGAGAATCTGGAGGTATTTTATTTGCATGAGCAACGATGTTCTGTTAAGATTTAGATGATAAGATGTCATGTCATCTCCTTTTTGATTATCCAACAGGAGGTTATAGTGTTTTAATAAACGTACGCTGTTCTTTATGCCGGCGTGCTTTTATCATTCGATTTCATTATTGTAATTTTTTAAAAATTTTGTTTCTCATCGTTATCCGACCACTCAGCTTACATGCCACAGTAGCCAGAGCCTGCGATCCCGCTTCCACAAAACCATCCTGCCCAGACTGGATGACTACGACCTTCCACCCGAGGTTAAGGAGCGACTGAGAGGAGGAAGAGGCAAGAAGGCTTGGGAGGACAGTGCCAGTGAGGAGGAGACTGAGGTGTCCTTTAAGTCTAGCTCTGTGGACAATGAAAGTGTGTCCAGTTGTGACAGAACTTGTAAGTTTTTAAAGATTTTTTCCATTAAGGGTGTGGTATGGTAACATTATGTAGAGGGGCTTAGGAAAACTTAACGCATGTCGCCATTAGTCGAAGTCAAGAGAATAGTATATTTGATAAGAAAGAGATCTTTCCTGGTAGAATTAGATTTTAACGTACAGGATATCATAATCAGGGATGAAGCAAAACACATTTACAATTAACTTATTTTTTACTTTGGAAATCAAAGCAAGGTGAGAGGAAATGGAAGAGCTTCTGTAAGAGGCTAGACAGTATAATTTAGATTTACTCTACAGCGTCTAGCAGCTGCTTGATTGTATATTACTATGAAAAGAAATTTCAAATATTTCTTTTTGTGGGATTTTTCTTGAAAAGAGCTTTTGCGATGTATGTTGAGTTTTCCCATGATATCACACATATATGATATGACCAATGCAAGAACTCGCTTAGGACATGAGTCAATGCCATAAAAACTTATCCTCAGTCGGGATTCAAACTCGAATGTCCCGATGACAAGCGAGTGCACTGACGACTTGACCAATGCAGGGCAAGCAATGTATTTTCTTAGAATGATCGATATTAGATATCTATGTTCAATTTCTTACTTTTGATTCATATCCTAAAACCAAATTGTGGTATTGATATCTATAAGATATTGGATTCAACATTTTTTTTCTTCCAGTGGTAGAACCAGGGGTGCAAGTTCGCTGGATAAATCCGGCACCGCCGGGTTTTTGATTTTGAAAATGACGTCTCGCCGGATTTCTGCGACTCTGAAACAATTTAATTAAAATTTTTTTCTTCTTTTTTTTTCTAAATATATCATAGTAAATTGAATAGGATTTCCTTTTCTTTGAAAATAAGTTAGATTTTAAGCAAGAATATGAAAAAATTGTGCTGAGAGGAAGTTGGTTTTCCATAGTTTTGTACGACGCCGGTAGTTGCAGGATTTTTTTCCCTCAGCCTAAACCTTTGCAGGATAAGTTTGGTTGAGTAACTTTCACCCATGGGTAGAACTATACATAGTTACTATAGCGTATATGACAATAATACACAGATGGAATTAAAAGAAAATAGGTGATTTCAGGAATGGCATAAACTTTAAATTGAATATTATTATATGAATAGAGAAAATAATTTCAAAACTTATTCAGCCCTTTTCATTTTCATCTGTGTTCCATTCTGCCAGCTCTTTGTGGACAAAGCCCAAGGACTTTTCCCAGGAAAACGAAAACCGCACTAGATTTTGTTCAATCAACAATCCCAACTGCTAAAGAAGGCTCCATTTCCAACTATTTTCACCCTAAAAGAAAAGCAACTGGTGGGAGTAAAGATGTCAACTCTAATCAAGTAGCCAAGAGTCCTTTAGGTTTTGTTATGAATGAAGTTGTGTCGGAGAGTCAAGTTTCTGAGAATGTGTTGACAGAAAGCGACAGAATTTGTGAAGATGTGAGAGAGTCCCAAGGGTTTGATCTGAATGTGGAAATGCCTGAGGCAAGATATGCTGCGGATGAATTGGAGAATCAACGAAATAAAAGAGACAGTGATGACGACACAGAAGCGTCAATTGAGTTACAAGCACAAGAAGTTAAACGTATCCAGACAACTGGACAAGATGTACTGAAGAATCTCAGGGAAAACAATGATATGGATAGTGAATCTGAAAGTGAAAGCAATAGTCAACATACAAGAACAAAGAGCAAGACAGTCAATGATGAAATTGATCTTCAGTCCCTGCAGGCAGACCTACCAGAGTCTCAGACCGATGGCAAATCAGAATCATCTTACTTCTCCATCCAGTCGATACAGCCCCTTCAGTCACTATGGAAGAAAAGTGATGAAAGTGTCAAACGCGTAACAGGTGGAGTTATCAACTCTAAGAAAGCAACGTTTGTCACCAACCAGACAAAATCCAAATGGAGAAAGACCAACAAAAGTCGTGATAAAGTTAAGGGGGTGTGCATTGCCATCACAGACTGTGAGAAGTCGGGTCTGATTGGATGGATCAAGGAGGGAGAGGTTTGGAAGATGGAAGGCGGCGAAAGGTCATCATTACTATCAAGCGAAAAGAACAGGGAGTTGTCTGAGGAGGGCAGGTCTGGACGATTCGATGAACACGCCAAGCCGTCAACCTCAAAGAATACAACCAAAGGTAGGTCTGATATTATTTACCAACAGAATGG
Organism: Dendronotus rufus; assembly: GCA_032358575.1. NCBI lineage: Eukaryota > Metazoa > Mollusca > Gastropoda > Nudibranchia > Dendronotidae > Dendronotus > Dendronotus rufus. The sequence continues at coordinate 11,595 of JAULCB010252638.1, forward strand.
AATGGTTGGTATTATGCACAATTTAAAAGTAAAGTGTCTGTTGTCATTTATTATACATACTGCCAACTGCCAACTTTGTATTGGTCTCAAAGTTAGTGGTATAAGTATAACAAGGTTTAACTGTATCTCTATCAAATTCACAAATTTTTTCAAGAATACAACAATATGATACATTTTCTATCAAACAATCCCGACATTCATCCTACGTGCTAGGTTTCAGTTTAGTCTCGACGACTCAAGACAGCGCCCAGTCAGTCGTGACACACTGTTTTGGTCAACGTGACTAACCTCTCAGCCATCGACGCCACTATGCAGATACAAATTGTGGCTTCCAGCATCACTTATCCAATCACACATTATAAATCTGGATAATTAGAAGTTATAATCATTCCATTATAAGCCTCATCTTTTTTTACCTTCATATTTCAGCTCGTGTCCAGTATTTAATTTTTCTTCTCTTTTCAAAATTTTTTTTGTAGTTAAAGACAGTCCAATCAAAATAGAAGTCATATCTTCCACTTCATCAGAGTGCAGCAACTCCTCGTACGCCTCGTCAGAAGAAGGTTTGTCGGGTGAAATATGGATCTCGTTTGATATTATTGGCACACTCCCAGTCTAGGTGTTGTGATGCTACTTTCATGGGTGTACATTTTTCAGATTTTCTCTGATTTCAGACTTTTTTACTGTCCAAATCTACTGAAAAGTCATTAAATTTTGTTTCCACATTACTGTTTTCATCGGAATCTGACATGTTTTTGGTCTACTTCTAGCCTAGGTAATTTCCCTTGCTGTTTACATTCTAATATTTGTTTTGGTATCCTACTATCATTCATTCTGTTTACATGTC